>BQNB010015499.1:55953-73153 GCA_026074375.1 Tanacetum coccineum
GTGAAAGTTGTTGGATCTTAAGTGGATATGATGTGATTGAAGTTGTGGTCTTGTATGCAATTCACGTTCACAGGATTTTACACGTCTATGATTAAAACCAATAAGTGAATTAACGGGATTTTACAAAATCATTAGACAAACCGTGAATGAATAATCGATTGATGTTAATGTGTGTTTGTTGAATGATTAGTCCTTTTAAGTCCTTTGTTTGTTGTTTGATTTGATGTTTTGTTATGTTTAGACAATGATTAATAGATTCCCATATGTTTAGACAGTCGATTAGATTCACCTTTATAACAACGGATCCGGAGGCATGGTAAAGTGAAAGAGAAATTGAGCCATTGAATTAGAGAGAAAAAGGAAAAGGATGGAAGATGTGTGTTTTTGTAGAGAGAAAAACACACACTTTTACACTTTACAAAAGTAAGCTTCACCCCTCCATGGAAGTATGGAGGGGGTATTTATAGTCCTAGTAACACATAACTATTGTAACTAGTCATTATTAGTCCCTACGTGTCACTCTATAAATGAACTAATGTAATTCCGTGTTTGTCACCATATTTTAAGGCTAACAATATTCCCCCAATATGTGGACATATACGGAATTACTTACAATGTTCCTAACAAGTACAAATACAATTAAATAAAGTCATCCAAAGCGCTTCCAAAGCTGAAGTTGTCTTGTGAGTTCTCTTGGTCTTGAAACTTGTATTCCAACTTGGATCTTCATTGCCTTTACTTGTTCTGCAACCATTGTAGTATGCATGAGTTGGATTAACTTCCCCCCAATTCATGCAGCATGTCTTGAAAAGCTTTCTTCATAGACTCATTTTAAATCACATTTTAGCATGTCCTAGCACCACACAAGAGATAATATACGTATGCATATGTGTATAGCACGCATGATTTGCATTTAGCATGCATAAGCCCACGTTAGTTTGTTATCTACAAACTAACATGACCATTCAACTAGAAATCAAAGAAACCATATAATACGAAAGAGTTATAGGCATGAATGGTTTAGTATGACTTACAAGGGTCTTAGAGATTTGAATGTGTATCGTGTAGTTAACCCAAATCGTATAACCCAAATGTATGTCAACCTTAAACTTATCAAATACTCACGCCTTAGCTCGTGTACCTTCTTATGAACTTGTAGGATAACCTAGTACTAATTGTATGTTCGAATAAGATTGTGAGGGTGTTTGTCGCGGCTTATGACCCGAAACAAGAAAGAAAACAATGGTGGTTTGCTTGAGAGTGTTTGTATGTTTAGAAGTTATAAGAGTGTTAAGTGTCAATTATAAGTGCGTATATATAGGCTTAAGATTTAGTTAGCTCCCTAGTTCCTATTTCCAAACCAAACCGTATCCTATTAGTGGTTTTTAAGGTTTCTAGTTAGCCACACATGGTTTTGCTTAATACCTTATAGTACATCTCTTAATTACAAGATAATTGGTACAAGATTTGCTTAAGATTTGAAATCTTAAGGTTGTGTGTATGTTGTTGTTGCCGCGGGTATCAAAGAGCCAAGAAAGGATCCTAAGTAGTCTTTACACAATGTGTATTAAGTTACTAGGAAACATTAAGGACAAGCCTTAAATAATCTTATGTTGTACATGTACTTAGAAAGATCTCATGTTGCTAGGTTTGTGTATGTCGAGTGGCTAGAGAGGGGGAAACACAAAATACAATCTTGTATAGGATTTAGCAAGTACTTAGCTTTAATTAGCCTTAGGTTGTACAAGATTTAGTAAGTATTCTTTGGTTCATGGTTTTTGTTTACCTATGACCGGCCATAATGGATTATTAATACAAGAATTTAATAATTTTTGTGTTTAAGGATTAAGGGTGGTTATTGGTTTGAGTCTAGGTAAGTCTAGGTATTTTCGGAGTGTGTCTAAACGTATTTTATTGCGAAACGTAAGCCCTTTTACGTGACCAACAAAAATAAAACGCGCAAAGTCAATAATTTTCTTCTTAATAATCATATAACACTTGCTTGACGTAAACCTCAATTTATTTGGTGACCGTTTACGTTAAATGATTATTTCTAGTCTACGCGATTTAGCTTAAAAGTTAAATTAAAAGTAAACGCGTATTGGACTAAAATAAATAGTGAAGAATAATAGGAGTCGTAAAATGACCTGAAATTAAGAAAGGTTACAGTCTCCACCCGTTAAAAGAGCTTTGTCCTCAAAGCTTAAGACCTTGTAGTAGATGACGAAGCCCGATTTGTAAAAAGCTGTGGGTATTTCTGTTTGAACGAATCTTCTCGTTCCATGGTGAACTCAGGACCTCTCCTAGAGTTCCAGCGAACCTTAACCAATGGTACAGCAGCCATATGGTTTCTCCACTGAAACTGGTTAACGATGTCGTTGCTGGGACCATTTGGTTCTTGATTTCCGGTCGAAGCTGGTTGAAGCAGTGCTCATAGAGCACTTCCATCGAGGAACCTCCGTCCACGTACATGCGGTGAATCATGTGTCCGCCAATTTCCGCTTCTATAACAAGTGGACCTTCTGTCCCGCTGCTGGTCGTCAGTAAGGGGAATGTAATTTCACTGACCCGTTCGAAGCTTTGAGTTATTTTTTGCCTTGTCACTCTATGCCATGGTTGTATCATATAGATTGCCATGGACTTATCTTTGGCCGGTACTTCCTTCTTCCATACATTTGGTTGTTCTCTCCCTTGCTTAATTTCTTTAATTAAATGCGAGAGCTTGCCTGCTAGCACCAATTCTTCGATCTGCTTTTTTAACTACATACACTCGTCCGTACTATGTCCTTTGTCATTGTGAAAGTCGCAGAACTTGTTGCTGCTTCTCTTCTCCACCGGGGTTACCATAGGGGATGGCAGTTTGAACTTTCTTGCTTCGGTCGCGAGGATTTCTTTGGGTGTTCTTGTAAGGGGGGTAAACTTGCTAGACCCCCGTCCATCCCTTTTGGGATATGCCTTATTTTTTTTAAAAATTAACTCAGTAATATTGATATTGAAACATCAAAAACCTCATAATTTTGGTACCTTTACTTTATAGATTTGTTATTAAAAAGAAATCGCTATTTTTATGCCGCTTAGGATACGATTAGCATGAATTTGAGTTATACGTTTGTTCTTTTTTACATTCTTTTTTGTATCATAATGTTTTCTTATATTTATTTTTGTACCTGTGTCGTTTTGTCAAGGAAAAGAGGCAGGAAGTTAATTAATAAAGGTTGACGTTATGTACGGATGGGCTTGTGAGTTTTTTGAAGAGACCATCGAAGCAGGGACTCGAGGATAGTGAAGACATTTAATTTCTTATCTTTTTTTTTTTCTCTTTTTTTTTAGTATTCGACTTTTGCATCATGGGCAGGGGTGCCATCCCGACATCTACATGTGGTATTCGACTCTTTTAAAAATGTTGCAGGTGGGCACGAATACGTTTTAAAACCATAGGTTTCGGTCACCACATTCTACATGTGGGCATATGTTTGTATATTTACTGTGTATTGTGTTATTCAGATTGACGATATTGGTACGAAGCAGATCGAAAAAAATACAAAAGGACTAATTAGCAGCAATTATTATTTGGTCCAAAGAAAATGTGAGACACAGTAAATTGTTTCTGTGTTAGTGTATTTTCTACAGCGTGTTTTGCAGTGGGTACCAGGTCTGTATGGTTTAGTACTCTGCATCAAGGTTTTGTGCTATATATTATTTGTGATGGGTCTGGTACAGTGAGATATTGATTGTTAGTATTTTTATGTTTTGTCATGTAATATAATGTGCTGACATTTTTGTGTCCCTCTTATAAGGTCAAGTCCCACTTATGGTTCTCATACCTCATGGTCTGGTGGGGATTTTGTCCTTATGAGTTTTGTCTTTAAGTGTGTTTCGCATATTGTATTAATTTGTGTCATGGGAAAATTTACCTTTGTTTATTTGTAATTTTCGTGTATGTCAGCCCCAAGTTTGGGGTCTTCTCTTTGTTTTTGTTGTAACATTTCATGTGTGTCAGCCCATTTGGGGTTTTGTTTGGGTCCAACCTTTATAATAGTCTCATTTATAAAGGTTGGATGCCTTTTATCCGTAATGTTTTTTGTTTCGTTAATATATTGCTACCTTTCTAAAAAAGTTTTGTTTCGTCCTAAAATTGAACATTGTATTTTGAAAACTAAGGTTGTTTTGGAGGGAAATAAGGGAGAATATGAATTGATTAATGCTTATGGGTTGAATGAATAATACATATAAAGGACATATATCTTTAGATGAATAAGGATAGTACTCGTGGCGACTATTTTTAGTATCTCAGGTCATTCCACAAAAGAGATGCTAAGCAGGCACGTGAGTGCTTATCCTTGAAACTTTGTGTGTCCATTCCATTAATCATAAATTACAATTTATAGGGGTACAAAGATAAATGGATAGACACTAATTAATGATTGACTAGGTAATGATTGACAGCTAGGCTAATCATGATTGACAACTAATGGGAGACACATGAGATAAGAATGACAGCTAATACTCCCCCGCAATTTGAATGGGAGGCTTCTCGACGGACAAACTGGAACATAAGTTAAAAGCCTCTTCTTCTTCTATCATCTTCTTCGTTGTTTGTTTGAGCGGAAACATAATTGTGTTTAGTGGCATAGTGGTTTATTGCTTGCGGCATCCTCCTTTGCGTGGCTTGCATTGCCTTTAGGTAGGAGTGCAAATTTTTGACCAACTATTTTTGAAAAATGACAATGATCTCCGATGTTAAAACAAAAAGTAAAAGATAAGTTTTGTTGATTGATGACTTGCGATTTCAACTAGTGCCGTTCCGGGGAGATATCAACATTTTCAAGGGGGCCAAGCATACGAGTTACTTGATTTATTTGTATTACAGCTAATAAGATAATAGGAAAAGGTACGTTTGGGATCCCTCCGAATCATCGGCGAGTTGCCGATGACCGGAGGACAACTATTTTGTGATGAAGGTTAAGGTTTTTGGTGTTTTAAGGATCTTTCTAGCCTGATACCATGTAAGATGGTGAAACTTTGTGTGTCCATTCCATTAATCATAAATTACAATTTATAGGGGTACAAGGATAAATGGATAGACACTAATTAATGATTGACTAGATAATGATTGACAACTAGGCTAATCATGATTGACAACTAATGAGAGACACATTGGATAAGAATGACAGCTAATAGAGCCCACCCATCTAGTCATTTAAGGCTTACACTTGGAATCTCATATCCAGAATGAGCACATTTAATAGTGATTAGTCGAGCACATTATGTTTACACACATAAAAGGACATTTGGATATAGTAAACCAAGTATTTCATTACTTGAAGAAAACCATGATAACCTCCCACTCCACCCTTCACTACCATACCTTCCACTCATTTGGATATAGTAAACCAAGTATTTCATTACTTGAAGAAAACCATGAAATGGTTTATATAGCAACACGGTTCCTTAGTGTTGTAAGGATATGTTGATGCCATTTGCATAATTGACCAAGAAGACCATCATGTGCATCCATGGGTGGCCAGTTATTAGCACTTGGTGGGGATGAAGTCTTAACATCGGATAAGAAAATTGAAAACAAGTTTTACTATGGCATGTCGTCCTAAAATGGTTTTTCCAAACCAGAAAAAATAGATAAAGGAGAGCTGATAAATAAATCATTAAGGCATAATAATTCCTTGGTAATAATGATTGTACAACGAGAGTGTCAAGTCCTCAATTATGTGTGCATGTTAATTCCCAGAGTATTGGACTTAGCCACATGAAACTCAATCAGTTTGTAAAAATAGGGTGATCACTATTAGTTTTTACAATCGAGTAAGAACTGCTTGTAGATAAACTGATTAAAGTATATGGGGGATGAGACCAAACCCACATAAAAATAGTCACCCATGATGGAACCTTGCCTCGACGCTTGGTATTTCACTAAGTCTCGAGATCAATTAAAAGTACATCATCTGAACGTGATTAAAGTTCTGCGACATTTACAACACATCATCTCTAGGTTAGTGGAACTTGGAACTGTAATGAAGTTTGGGGTTGAATTTTACTTCTTAATAGACTTATAACACATTTTTGTGTTGGGGTGTTTTTAGTTACGGGAACACTTTTGATAAGCCACCTATCTGAATGTAGAAGTGAGGCCGCTTCAAAGGAGTTCAAGGGCTTGGTTCCGAAACATTCTGAGAAACCAAGATGTGATGTAGTGAATAAACAAGATAGCAAATTGAATCTGTTGATTCACACGAATACCAGAAACAATTCTTCCAACTATCGTTGATTCAAACAAATACCGATAATCAGGCAAACTCCAACAATTATTGATTCAAACGAATACCGATTATTAAAAAAATCTTAGCAAACTGCCAAGAACAAAGCAAAAGCTTTTATTGTCAAAACTCCAAAAGATATCTCAATGCAATGAAAAGACCCTATATTTATAGGACAAGTAGAATCAACCTAAAAAGATTGAATATTACTTTCCTATTTCTAAACACATAATTGATTAAGAATATAGTTTCCTAATCAAAGTTTATTGTCAAACAAGAAACATAAATAAAATAAGGAAAGTAATTATTTTGACAAATCTGCATCATTCTCCCCGCATAATTCTCCCCCACTTGAAAAGACTCGTCCTCGAGTTTGCCTCACTCGTCCCTTGTACTCGTAGCATCCAAATTTGTATCTCTTGCATCAAAATCCCTTTCTTTATAATGACTCGACCTCGAACCTTAATCAACTTAAAACCAAACTTATCATCCATTGGTGCAACTTTCAAATACTTTTCTTTATATTTTTTTGCATATCAAAATACTAACCTCAACCAAATTGCCCTTTTTCAACAAAGTTAACTCATGAGGGTTTGAATCTAAGGTTTTTTAAAAATCAACACTTACAGTTTTGGATCTTTGAAGAGCAAAAATCATTAGTCATAACTACAACGTCTTCCATGTTGTCTTCTTCTTCACCAAATCCTCGTTTCCCAACAAATCCTTTTTCATCCTCAATGGCATCTTCAATATCGGTATCATAAACTAGCATCGATTCTTCTTCTACACCTAATACAACACCTGAAAATGACACATTAGTTTCATCCTTTTGAAAATTTAGATAATTGTCAACAAATCCTTCTTCCTCCTCAATGACATCTTTATATTGATCATCATCAAATACTGGAGGTCTTTCATAATCGTCACTCGACATACCATAATCTCTCCATTCACCAGAATATGAACCATCACCCTCAAAGAACGAATATTCTGACTCTTCGCCTTCACTTCTCCTTGGAGACATCTTAATCAGGAACTTCGGCTCTTGATACCAACTGATGTAGTGAAAAAACAAGAGATAATTCACTACATCAAGATGTTGACCCATGGCCAAGTATAAGGGTCTAATCTTCAAGTGATTGAATCAATGAGAGGAAGGATATGTGTGGGGCGTTTTCGTCTAACATATTAAGGAAGATGGTCCAATGACTTTAGTTCAACTATTCTTACCCTAGTTAGACTTGAGCGCTTTCACTACGTAAATGTTCAAGGTGTAATATTCCACCTTTATTTATGCATAACACCCCCAAGGTTTTCAGAATCTAGTTAGGTCGTGTCGTGTCATGTATATATTTTAAAAAATGGTCTATTTTGAAAATGGTGAGGGATTGTTGGAGAATTTTCAAAATAAACAAGATATACTTAGCTTTTTGGGTTGAGTCCTAGAAAATAGAGAGATGTGATTTTTGGTGGGTTGTACTTTGACCAACATGGATTAAAGAATGAAATCAAAATTGCGTTATACTACGTATATCTATTTATGTGTTTGTTAATATCAAGGATTAACATAATAGGTGGGCTACCAATTATGTTTTTTTTATTTCAAACGTCATAAATGAATGGATGTATCAAACCAACGTATTCATTTATTAAACAAGTGCATCGTTTGGTTTGGTAACCGTCTCATATAACGGTTAGTGACAGAATTGTGACCATGTCTAAAAGGTTGTGGTGGTTGGCTATTATTGACTGAATAAAAGGGTCACAAATGGTGTCTCTTTGAAAGGGTATGTGATTGTTCAAAGAGTCACAATTGTGCCTATAAATACAATAGCATTTCAGCCTTTTAAACTACAAATAATTCATTCTTTTAACACACCAAAACACATCTCTCGTCATACCAGATTGCTACCTATTTTGTTGCTCGAGAAACACTATATGTAGTGTCCAGAAAACCTTGAAACTCAGTAGTTCAATCGGCTTATCACCAATTGTGCATTGTTGATAAGGAGCACTACCCGTTGCTTTGTTTTATCTTGGGAAGTGATTCGCCAATAACCCTAAGCATACGTGTTCTATTGAAATTGTGGGGGCGAAATTGATTTAAGGATAGAGAGCACTCGACTCAAAGCAATAAGTTGCAGTCCGGTTTACCGATTGTTACTTTACACATATTAATTGGCCATTATTCACGAACCCCTAGAACTAACATAGACACTGTTGCGGGTAAGTTTTGTCATCGCTATGTTCTACTGCAGAACATTATAGCTAGCGACGTTGTGCTAATTACTTTTTTTTTAACGGCTAAATTTTCATTGATAGAATCAGCAAGAAGCTAGAAAAAACAATAGAAAAAAGAAATCCATACAAAAACACCAAGCCTAAAAATATAGCACCTAAACCACCTCTTCAAAAGAAAATTAATTTACCAAGACATACGTAGAAAATAAAATAAAAAACACCTCTTATACGCCTATGCTATCATCTTATATCCAAATTGAATTGGAATCGATATTGCTTGAATATATCGAGTCCACCAATCCATAAATTCCTAAAACTCAACCCGACATGTGCACGAGAAGGTTTATGTTTTAAGTCCTTCCGTATATGTGATTAGGAGATTCTTTTTCTTCTTGGGGCATTTAAATTTATCAAAAGAACCCAATCTATTCACATATAGCTTAACTTCAACCTTACTTGGGTCTTCACGTTTGAAATCTTTCTTTGATAAGCTTAGCATTCAAATATTATATGCTTAAAATCTGGAAGGAAGTTGGCATAAACGCAAATGGACTTCAAGAAGATTGAAACAAAATAAATTCTTGCAAATTTTTGTTTATACACACAAACTCTACTTATTAACGCTATACTCTTTTCGGTTTCACTTTAGCGCCTTTCATGCATGTGAATATGCTATGCCACATTCCGTTCAATATACTCACATTGACAATCCGGCATTTCAGCTACACATAATGAGTGACTTGTAGTAATAAACATTAAATTTATCTAATTCCAAGGTCGACACTGCTTATATATTTCAACAACAAATAAAACGAACTTTTTGTGTAAAGTTTTAGAAAACAGGAAAAAATATGTTTTTTTGTGGCAATCAGTTTAGCAAACATATGCTCCAAGTAGAAAATGTTTGGACTTACTAAGTTCAGATAAGTTATCTAATGGTGGCAGCTTCCATTTAATTGCCTCCATGAAGTCTAGCTTTTTCAAAATCTGAATTATTTTTTAGTTCATCTTTATCCAAAGAATGTTGCTCGCCTGCGTATCCTAATGAATAGTTTTGTGAGTACATAAGCCCTTTCATTAGTTCCAGATAAAAAATTTGGCAAGCTTATCCTAGTATAATTCTTGTTAAAGTGTGTGTAAACTGTGTTTATTGAATGAGTATAATGAGTATATTACAATGTATATATATACTACACATTGGGCCTAATCATGAGCACAAGATACAAATACAAGTCATGCCTTTGGGTCATACAAACACGTCTGCTAACATCCCCCCGCAGTTTGAGCGGGAGAGGAACGAACACTCAAGCTGGAGCGAAACTCATCAAATAAAACTGTAGGTAAGCCTTTGGTGAAGATATATGCATACTGATAACGAGAAGGTACATGAAGTACTCGGATATGACCAGCGGCAACCAAGTCACGAACAAAGTGAATATCAATCTCAATATGCTTCGTGCGTTGATGTTGCACGAGATTAGAAGAGAGATAAACGGCACTTACATTGTCACAATAAACAAGTGTAGCGGTAGACAATGGTGTATGAAGCTCTCGTAAAAGATTACGTAACCAACAAGTTTCAGCAACGGCATTAGCAACACCCCGATACTCAGCTTCAGCACTGGAGCGAGAAAGGGTAACTTGCCTCTTTGAAGACCACGAAAGTAGATTGTTGCCAAGAAAAACACAATAACCGAAGGTAGACCGACGTGTAGTGGGGCACCCAGCCCAAAAATAGTTGTAATCCATAGGGCATAGTACCACGAATATACCGCAAGATCCGCTTGAGAGCAGAGAAATGAGGCTCTCGAGGATCATGCATGTAGAGACAAACCTGCTGCACAGCATAAGATATATCAGGCCGAGTGAAAGTCAAATACTGAAGGGCCCCAGCAAGACTGCGATATAAGGTAGGATCAGACACAGGATCACCATCAGCAGAAAGCTTAGAATCCGTGTCAACTGGAGTACGACAAGGATTACAAGTGAGCATGCCAGCACGCTCAAGTAGCTCAGAAGCATACTTCTGTTGAGAGAGAAACATCCCCGAAGTATTGCGAGTCACAGAAATACCCAAAAAATAATTCAGCGGACCCAAATCAGTCATAGAGAACTCGGCATGTAAAGTGGCAATAATACTCTGAAGAAAAGCTGTAGAAGAAGCAGTCAATATAATGTCATCAACATACAAAAGCAAGTAAGCTGTATCGGACCCCCGCCTGTAAATAAAAAGTGATGTGTCACATCTGCTATGAATAAAACCAACTCGAGCAGCATATGCTGCAAATCTCTGAAACCATGCCCGAGGGGCTTGCTTAAGCCCATATAGAGATCGCTGTAAAAGACAAACATGATCAGGATGTTGTGAATCCCGAAACCCAGGAGGCTGCTGCATGTAAACAGTCTCGGATAATGAACCATGTAAAAAAGCATTCTTGACATCAAGCTGATGAACAGGCCAATGTCGAGAAAGAGCAAGGCTAAGTACCGTACGAATAGTGGCCGGTTTAACAACCGGGCTAAAAGTCTCATCAACATCAATACCTGTAAGCTGAGTGCTGCCATTCGCAACAAGGCGAGCCTTGTAACGATTAAGAGTGCCATCAGCATTATATTTATGCCGAAAAAGCCATAAGGAACGAACAATGTTCGCGTCCGATGGTCGTGGCACAAGAATCCAAGTATTATTTTTAATTAAAGCATTATATTCATCAAGCATAGCACGATACCAATGCGGGTCTTGAAAAGCATGGTTGTAGGACTTTGGAATAGGGGAAATAGTTGACACAGATAAAGTATATCGTTGAGTAGGACGATTAGTACCAACACGGTAACGAGTGACCATGGAGTGAGTCGAAGCGGGATTGCGGTTGGGTTGAGTGGTAGCGGGTGAGGGAACCGGGGGAGGAGTGGGTGGTATACTGTTTGTGGGTGGAAGATTAGTCGTGGGTGTTGGGTTAGTAGGGGCGGAAGGAGTGGGCTGCAAAGTGGAGTGATTAGTGGGCTGATTGGTTGGCGGGCCAGTAGAGTGGGCGAAAGTGGAAGTGGGCTGTGGTGAGGGAGATGTGGGTTGTCGAGTTGCGGCAACTGGGAAAGACCCAACAGTGGGCATATTATGGAGCATATGTTGTTGTATTAAATTAGGATCGGTGTCAAGGAAATTGTATGGTGGTGAGGCATCGGGAGTCATAGACCCATACTGTAGGATCCCGTTAACACTTCACTTCATACAATCGATCACGAAATCGAACTAGAAATGAGAAAGAAAGATTGAGTTGTTTAGAGAGAGAAAGAGGAGAGAGAAATGAGAGAAAAAGAGAATAGATATTTTTAGATATTTTCAACAACTAACTTTTCCAAGTGGAAAAGTTCCTTATATACCCCGACACTTAAAAGTGACGCGCGGGATATTTAACTAGGACCCGGGCTCGGGTTTTGCTTGGGATTAAACCCAAAACATATACAATATTAGATTATCTATCGAGCCCGATTCCCGATACTTTCCTATTACAATGTTAACTAATTGATTGACCGAGACTTAAATACATAATGAACGAACTTCATGTTCGACTCTATAAATTAAGGCTAACACAGTCTAAGCAAAATCTTCAAAGTTCTTCGATGACATTCATTCACAAGACCTTGATTATACCAAGTGTTCTTGATTCTTGCTTCATCTCCTCTACGGTTTTTGAAGTCAAGAGGGTAATGATTCTTTTGTATATCAAGATTTTGTGCTTATGGACAAGATACTTCTCGAGGTATATGAAACGTACACGACCAATGTTGCTTCCGAGAGTTCGCAACCATCATGGGGGAAAATGTGAAACATAAGGACTTTGTTGTCTTTGATGTTAACATGTCAAACTTTCAGGGGGATGTAGTGTATACTACTTCACTAAGAATGGTTTGTGAAGTATTCTGCAAACATGAGAAGAACAGATGCTGATTTCTCGCATGCACCCCCGAATGAATATTCACCAAGCCCTGATGACAAGAAGCAGTAGTCGTTGGTGTGTTTTGACTTCTACAAAATTCCGCTGTGCACTTTGATGACAAGTAGAAGATTGTTCAAGCTACATCAATGTTTCAGAATCTGCTCAAGATAGGGATGTTGGTTTGGGGGGAAGCTGATTCAGAAACTTCGACAAAAAGGAGTCTAAGAAGAAAGCTTTTCAAGACATGCTGCATGAATTGGGGGGAAGTTAATCCAGTTCATGCATACTACAATGGTTCCTGTACAAGTAAAGACAATGAAGATCCAAGCTGGAATACAAGTTTCAAGACCAAGAGAACTCACAAGACAACTTCAGCTTTGGAAGCGCTTTGGAAGACTTTATTTAATTGTATTTGTACTTGTTAGGAACATTGTAAGTAATTCCGTATATGTCCACATATTGGGGGAAGATTGTTAGCCTTAAAATATGGTGACAAACACGGAATTACATTAGTTTATTTATAGCGTGACACATAGGGACTAATAATGACAAGCTACGATAGTTGTGTGTCACTAGGACTATAAATACCCCCTCCATACTTCCATGGAGGGGTGAAGCTCACATTTGTAAAGTGTGTAAGTGTGTGTTTTCTCTCAACACACACATCTTCCCATATCATATCTTTTTCTCTCTAATAATATGGATACTTTTCTTTTCCATTTTACCAAGCCTCCGGATCTTGTGTTATAAGGGTGAATCGTGTTAACAAATGTCTTCATAATGTAAATGATAAGGGTTTATGAGAACCTTGTCATGAATTTCTTAATCCGAAGACAAAGAATATTTGTAGAGAACACACCACTTCAAAGGTTGCGATGGCTTAGCCATTTGGTCCCCAACGTTTCATGTATCCGAAGTTATTGTTTCCGCATATGTTTTGCATTTGGTTTTGGCACATACATGGTGAACAACTTCCACATTGAGTGAAACTAAGTGGATGTGAATGATTCCTTATTATGTGATTATGATAGTTTTGTCTGCCTTGGTCTCTCCTAGGTTGAGGTGTTCTAGACCGAGGTCGAGGACTATTAGTCTTTCTTGGAGGTGGAGTTTTAGACCTCATTGTGGGTTATCCGACTCTGGGTTTTAAGGAGGGTTTGTAAAAATGTTTTACCTCATCATCGCTTGCAATAGGAATTTTAGTATTGTTTATAAGTATAAATTTTGGTTTTGAATTTGATTCTATCAATTTTTCTTTTGACTCGACTTCTTGGGCTTTTACAAACTTTACTTGTTTGGTTTCACTAGGTGACTCTTTGGTAAAATTAAAACCTAACCCAGATTTATCTCTGGAAGTTTTTTGAGAATTTATTATTTTCTTTTTGTGAGTGACTACTATCATTAAATTGATTTAGCCTAGATATTTCTTTTCTAAGCTTCTCATTTTCAAGCTTAAGGTCTTGACATAATTTACATTCTTCAATTACTTCCTTACCTTTTTCTAACCTAGATAGTCTATCTTTTAATTCTAGTACTTCATTTTCTAATTCTATTTTAGCTTGTTTTAGAGTTTTATTTTTAGCCATGACTTTTAGTCCTAATTTGCATAGTCTACTATATTCATTATCTAAGTCCTTTTCGTCTAGTAATGATTGGTCATCACTAAAGTATTCGGTTTCAGAAAATACCTCATTTGAAGCTTTAGCCATAAGACACTTTTCGTCATTTGTCTTCTCCTCTTCATCTTCGTCGCTATCACTCCAAGATCCTCCAACAAACGCTTTTTGATTTTGATATCTTGATAGTTTTGGACATTCTCCGACGAGATGATTTGGATCTCCACACTTAAAGCATTTTCTTTCGCCTTTGCCATTTTTGTCGTCTTTATTTCTTTGAAATGATTTTCTCTCTTCATGTGGTTGTCTTACGAATCGTCCTCGTCTTTTGAAGAATTTCTTGAAGTCTCTTACGGCCATGGCGTATTCTTCATCTTCACTATCGGAGGTTGAGCTATCATCATCACTCGAATCCTTTCTAGCTTTCAAGGCAATAGATCTACTTTGTTCTCTTTTGCTTTTGACGGTTTTGGAATCTTTCTTAATTACTTCTTCATAAACCTTCAAATTCCCAATGAGTTCGTCAAGTGATAGAGTTTTGTTTGATTCTTTGATTCTTCAAACGCAGTGATCTTTTGCGCGCCATTTTAGGATGTAGTGCCCTAGAATTTCTTAAATATTCTTGCTCGAAAAACTTTCGTCAAGTGCTTTTAGACTAGTAATAATAGTGTTAAATTTAGCAAAGACATTATCTATTGATTCCTCTTCCAGAATCATGAATTGTTCATATTGTTGAACAAAAAGATCTATTTTGTTAGCTTTGACTTGATTATTACCTTGATGAGTGATTAACAATGTATCCAAAATTTCTTTTGCGGTTTGTTGACAACATAAAAAATTCTTTCGTTTCCTTTCGTGGCAAAGCATTATTAAATTACCATTTTTGCTTCATTATTTTAATCAAGTGTCTTTTTAAGATAATCATTTTGTTTTGAAAGGATACAACCTTTCATCCTTTTAGTTCGGGATTATTTTGAATAGGAGAAAAATCACCATCGGTAATAATATGCCAAAGATCTAGATCTTTTGATTTCACATAAGTTTCGAATCTATTTTTCCAATAAATAAATCAATCACTTTCAAATAGTGGTGGTCTTTGCATACTTTGCCCTTTTAAATATTTTTTCGATTCCATAGATCGATTCATGTTTTAAAATACAATTTATTTTAAAAATCTTGTTTAGCGTGGCTCTTGATACCAATTGTGGAAAAACTAGGCAAGGGGGGTTTGAATTGTTTACGCTTTTTAATTTAAGGTTTTTATGTGTTGTTAAAATTCTAAATTCGATAATTATGTGAATTCAATATTTCACAATATTAAACAATATACCTATTTCTAAACAACTTAATAAAGATAGTATGAGAAAGTAATACAAGACAAGAAATAAGATGTAAGAACAATCAAACCACAAAGCGATGGATTTAATAGTGGTTCCGGCATACGAAGATATTTCGCCCTACTTACTCCCGAGCACCAACTCGAGAGTTTTCTTCACTATGTCAACAAGCTCCCTTATGGCGGAGAAATCGCACACAACGTTGCTTACACCGATTTACGACACAAAGCTAAATGTCGAGTTCTAATCTTAGCTAGAACCAATCTATCACAACACAACTTCACGACTTGTTCACGACTTCACAACTTCACGACTTCTTCACAACTTCAAGACTTCTTCACAACTTCACGACTTCACTTCACCACACTACTTATATCACAACTATCTAACACTACTTGGTAAGATCACCACGATCTAACTATACTTACAAAGATCGCCAAGATCTAGCTACTACACACAAATACAAGATATATAATTGATTTACAAATATGTGATATGAATGCAACAAGGTTGCAATATACACTTGAGGTGTAATACTTCTTCACTTGATGATGAAAGTATTCTTCTCTTGCACTTGAGGAATTGAGCTTGGATCACTTGGAAACAAAGCTTTATGATTAAATGATCAAAGGATTTTAGTGAGATGTGTGGGCTGTTTTAGAACAGAAAGAATGAGTGCAAAAGGTGAGAAAATAGTGGGGAAAAGTCCAGTATTTATAGGACAAACTGGGGGAGCGTCTACCTAGGGGCGGTCCCCTTAAATAGGTGGGCGGTCCCCTTAAAATTAAGGGGGTCGCCCGTGTATTTAAGGGGGCCGCCCTAGACTAGGGCCTCCCCAGTTTGTCTTTTGTGTAGGGGGAATTTTCTGGAACTTTTCTAGCCGTTTTAGGTCCGAAAATTTAAATTTCAAAATGTTTATTTTGAATAAAACATTTCTTTTAATTGTAGAAAATGTTTTGTAATGTTTATAAAAATGTTTACAACATTTTATAAAAGTTTGAGGTTGAATAAAAATTTTCTTTGATCATAAAATGCATTAAGCATTTATTTATTCATACCTTTAAGTGATATAATTATCGAAATGAAAATTTACTACTAATTACTTGTTTACGTTTAATTTTACATTGAACGTTTTTATATTTTGTGATTATCAAAACGTAAAGATAGGAAAAAATTAGTAATATTTTTAGGCATTATATTTTATTAAGAGGTTTAAAAGTTCTTGAGCAGAAATCACTCATAACTATTTCCGAATCTGGGACGTTGGACATGCATGACCATATTGAAGAAATGGGCAAGAATATTGTTCGTCGTTTGCACCCTAATAAACCCAACAAACATAGCAGACTTGTTGGATCGTAATGTTCAAACGTAATCAAAATATACCAAATGTAAAGATTTTCATATAAACTAATCTGTCATCATCATTTCTGTTTACAATTGATTACTTATTTATACAAATGAAAGGGTGCGTCTAAAAGTTGTGTCGGTTCGATTTGAACCATTGTGACCCTTGAAAAAATAGTTATTTAACTGCTTTTGTAACCGTCATTGTAACTGCCTTTTGTTGGCGGGTTTGTGATTATCCGGTTACTTGGGTTTCGGCCCAATATTCTCCCCCCTAATCACAAACTTTGTTGCATAGGTCTTTCAGATGAGTTGTCTCATGGTTAAGAATCTGGGAGTGCTTTTGTAAGTATATCCGCTTTCTGATACTCTCCGCTTACGAATTCGACTTGTATGTCTTCTCTTTCAACGCATTCTCTTATGAAGTGGTATTTTGTGTCGATGTGTTT
>BQNB010015500.1:0-61048 GCA_026074375.1 Tanacetum coccineum
TTACGTATTGTGTGCAATCCCATGGTCTCGAGTTCGATCCTAACACACGACTATTAATTTATCATCCATAAACTAACAGAACGCTACTCCTATACTACGTTAACGAATGATAAATTCAGATATTTCATTGGTCAAGTTTGTATACGGGTTTCTCAGTGAACTCGTATACATCAAAAGGTTTACCAAAAAGAAAATGTTTTGCTTTTAAACTTGTAATTCGACTAACCATGATTAAGTATATATGTTTCGTTACAAAAAGGCCTAACACACGATTTTCTAACAACATATGACCAAGGGTTTCTTCTAATTGTAAGTTAACAATTTCTAGTTTCTTGTTTTTGTTTTTTTTGAACGGCAATTTGTGGCTACATGGCCCCTAGCCCAGAAGGCGTAGTGAGCCCACACAACCAGGTTGGGTCCAGCCCAGAAGGCAATGGCACCCTTCCCTTTACACACGCGGGAGGAAACCCCTATCGCCTTAGACAAGACTCGAACATGAGACCTTGCCTAGGAGGGTAAAACCTCCATACCATTGGACCAAATGCCCGTTGGTAGTTTCTTGTTTCTGTTACAGATACAAACGAACATGCATATTTCTGTTTTACAGGAAACTTACAATTAGGTAGTGTGTTTTTATCTTTTAAACAAAATGTTCTCAAGCACAATTAAACCAAGGACGAATGCAGGTAAATAAAGAGGAAATAGTGTGACTCACAAAATTGGACGAAAAACGCTAATAAAAACTTGAACTCAAGTAAAAAACCCTAATTTGTTACCAACCCAATTCGTACATAAAACCCAAACACTTTAACCAATTCAACTGCTTGCACCCCTTTTGTGATTACGAACCCGTTTAATGTCTTGCTATCTTGATGTGCTCAACCAAAGAAACAACGAAAGAAAACCCAAGAAACTAGTTAGGGTTTTCTGGAACTTAGGGTTTGATATGGAAGATGATGGTGTGAAGTTTTGTGGGTTGTATGTGTGTCGAAAACCAGGGATAGAAGAACAAGACCAATGGTGGAAGAAGTAGAATTATGAACCTGATAGTGTTGTATTTTCTGTGACTTTTTCTTCTGAGTTTGTAAAGGAGCATGTAAGACATTATATACATAAATAACATTGCATGTATAGTTCTTCATCCTTGAGGTCACGTTTTCATGTTAACCCATATGAGGAAAAGGATTTTTGGGGTTCAACATGGTCAAGGTAATAGTGTTTAAAAGGTGAGTACCGTAGTTTGCGTGGAAGCAAAATCAAGAGGAGACAGCCAAGAAAATCACGTGGGTTTTTAGGTTTTATAAAAAGGGACTCTGGGCTTTATCCAGGGGATAGTAGCGTTATAGTGAGATAGGATTTGTACATCTTTTCTTAGCGAGGAGAGGAATACGGAGGGCTCTATCTAGTTTGTAGGGAATTATATTTGTTTCTAATATTAGGTTTATTGCTTAGGAGATTTTTTTGTGTATATTATTTAAAAACAAGGAAAGAAATACAATACTTATTTTGCTTACTTATTAGAGATGAACACTTATTTATGGTGAGAGTGTAGCATATTTTCGCTTATGGTTAGTTAAGTCGTAAGGGAAATGATAACTAAAGTATTTAGTTTAAACGTAGCCCTATACATGATATTAAAAGTCTTGGTTAACTTTACTCATTAGAATGTAACTAGGCGATTTAAAATAAAGAGTAAACACGTAAAATTCTATAATTAAAAGAAAATTGAATAATTGAAATCGTAACATGACCTGAAAACACGGGGTGTTATACTTTACTTGAAACTTAGTTACTAAGTTGTCACCTCTACGGTTGCTCACACAACACGTCCAACGAACACGTCAAGATGCCAGTCTTTACTTCACGTCTCACAAAACCCTTGTGTTGAATAATTCTTGGATCGAAGCTCTCTAACAAATCCAATTGTATTCACCGAAAATCAGCTAACAACCCTTTTGAGATTTGTACCGAAAATCATTAAACCCTAATTAGGGTTTATGCGATTTCAGTTTAACCGAATACCAAGAAAGCCGAAACCCTAAGAGGTTTCAAACGTTGTCACTTATGAGAACTATGTAAACCGAATCAATGATCTTCCTTAAATCGAATTCGAGCATTTTGGGAGCTCAAATTGCACAAACAAACCCGTTTAGGGTTTATCGAAAATCGAAAGAACCGAAAACCCCTGGGAAGGGATTTTCGGTTGAGTATTTAAGGAAGAGAAGAACCGAATACAATTTAGAGTAATGAGGTTGGGTATAGGTGTTTATATAGGCACCTAAACCTATTCCTTATAGAATAAGGAAACCCCCATTACTTGCTCACTACTCGTCTCATCCTTACAATTCCCAAACCGACACAAACACCCCATCTAAAAGCCATAAGGCCGGCTACACCAAGCCACCCCTTTGGGTTTGGGTTTTGTCAATTTGAGTCCCTTCGGTTTACATATTTAAATATCCGTTAGTTAGTTATAAACTACAACGGTTATTCAAATACATTACGTGAAATATATTAAATAATAAACGCATTTTATGTGTTTAACGTGTGTGCCCCAAATAGGCTTACGTATCTCTAGTCGTATAAACCCTGGATCCAACTACCATATTCCAACAACTCCCACTTGGGAGTTGGAGTAGCGGACTGCATTTATACTAACAATGGAAACGTCTAGCAACACTTCATTTGTTATAAAAACTAGAAATACCTGAGATGAAGTTCCAAGAACATTCTCAGTATAATAGTTATGTATTACTTGCCATTTATCATTCCTTTGTTACAGATACCGTTAAACCATGGATATGGATCCTAGCTCATTCCATATAGTTTAACAATTTAGTTTCTTATTATTGAAGTTAATTCAGATATACCAAATGTAATCAAGAATCATCTTGAATTACCCTTTGGGTACGGCCATACAATTATCTGATTAATTCTAGAGAGGGCCTATGGTATCATACTGCACTTATCAAGTGGAGGAACAAATTCTTTGTTGACTACAAGTGTTGTGGATGCTGCTTCACATCACTTCCAAGAATAGCCTTTATAACTACCTTATTTAGGATAACGTTTGACTTATACTTAAAAAGTGATATCCACACATGCAGAACTTGCTTGTATCTTAAGTCTAAGGATGAGTTATTTAACCATTTTCAACATCTTACTCATGACAAGGATCCAAAAGTAAATGTACGAAAGTTGGGGTGTCCAATATGCAACCCTTGTGAATAACATATGAGTTTGGTAGGAACCATCCATATATTCAGAGAATATAATCAACACTCACATTTGTCTTATGTAACAATATTCCTATATTATTAACCGACAATGGATATATTTAGAATGATAAAATCATTCAAGAATTAAACATGCAAATATAGGATAACAATTATTATATGCACGAATAACAAATACCACGTATCTTCATTCATCAGAAAGTAAAAATTGTCTTACTATCCCAATTATCCAAATACTGAAAAACAAATATGCATGAGACTAATTTAGCAAGTTGAAGTCTAATTTTTCCAACATTCTCAATTTTACAAGACAGCTAAATAGTCATCTGTGTAAACTTTCCGAATACTTGTTTCAAATTCACAAATTTATGAAGGATTTAAATGATATAATGTGTGTCGTATGTATATTTGCATACTATTGCAAGTATCATAGTATGGAAATGTGACAGTACCTTTTATGGGGTAATTGAAGTCACCAACATACTTATCTCAAACACTCATCTTTACAGTTTCTTAAAATGTAAAGTCTTCTTACTCTTTAATGTGTAGTGCAACAATGCTCTTAGCTGAGCATATCTAGCTAGCAGATTTATCATAAATGATGAAATCTTACTTTAACCAGGATTGATTATTCTCTAGCATCATGTGTACTCAAACAACACTATACCTTATATAATTCGTAAATATTTGTTTTAACGGTCATCTAAATCACTCTCAATTAGATACTGTTGTTAATAGTCATCTAAACACTCTCAATTAGATATTGTTGGTGTTAGCTTATCTTTCTCTTGTGCAAAAGTAACAACCAGTCTCATACACAATATAATTTATATACGTGATGAATCCTTAGTTAAAAACATAAGGTTTCCATATATGTATTAAATTTATTCAAGTGAAATATATCATTTAAGACTCGCCTCAATGATATATTGCATTGTGTTTGACTTAATTACCGCATATGTTTATTTTAATAAACATTTATTCCAAGGTCGTTTGTATTATTTCTTAAATTCCCAAGTGAAGTTTCATTCCAATCTCAAGGACTAACATCTAGCTTAGATGGAATGATACCTTCAATATGTTACACAACATATGAATTTTAAGAAAAAATATAGTGCTCCCACTTGATGTCAGGTGTACTCAAGAGTTATCTTAATTTAATCAAAAATCACATTGTAATTAAACTTAAGATCTCAGCTCCTAGATGCATGATCTAATCCACACTTGGATTCTTTTATCTTGTATACTTTATAAAGATTATTTTAAACTCATAACCCTTTTCGATTACACACCGTCCTCGCAAAAGTAATCACAAAGGAAAGAGTTATAAAATTTAATCGCCATATTCCAAATATAGACTCATAACCCTTTTGATTACACATTGTCCTCGCAAAAGTAATCATTAAGTAAAGTGTTATGATCCTTAATTCGCCATATGTTAGATTCAAGAAAACCTATATGAAAATTAGTTATCTTTATATAATTAATGCGTGTAGAAAAGAAAGATTTAATCATAGTCAATTGTTTGAGTAAGATTAAAACCTCTTATCATCAGTCAGACATTAATATGTATACAATTTAGTTCTTATGAGCCTTTTTTCAAAAGAAACTCATTCTAACCTCACAATTTAACTGTTGCTCAAAACATTGATTGTTCTTTTAAGAACTACATCTTTTCATTCATAATTCTAAGACATTTATCAGATTCAAAAAGTAATAATTCATCTTATTAGTTAGCAGGTTTATTATGACCATTTAACTCATATTCCTCATCATTGATATTAAAATATCACTCCATTGATGAGGTATCCTTGCGGATTTATGAATGAGAGTTATATTATACTTTGGTTCGACATTTTCGTGTTTAACTTTAGTATTACATCAACAAATGAATTAAGAAGGTTATGTATTTTGTTCTTGAATGTCTTTAAGATTTTAGATGCGCCCACTTACTTTTATAAGTATAGATAATTCTCTAAATACTAAGTATTTAAGTAACAATAAATTATTCTTATATGGGACAACAAAATGTATTTTTCAGTTCTCATCTCTCTTGCTTGCTAATAATATGCTTCATAAAATATTAACAAATTTTAGAACTTTAATCAAGACATAATGAGATTAATCCCAATCCATAAATAGATAATGTCTTAAATACCTTCTAGGTTGAAACTATATTGAGGGCATCTATGACACACGTAAATTTCTAACCTTGATCAATTTTGGAGGTAGAGTAATTAAAATTATTAGAAATCAAACAATATGAATATGATTTGTTTCAACACATTTGACATACCATAATAGTGTGGTATTCTACGAGTATTGGAATTATGAGACTACATCAGAATTCCTTAGATAATTTAATTCTCTTTGGATCAAATACTTGTCAATTTAGCTGAGCCAAATTGAATACAAAGTATTATAAAACAGAACATGTCAAGTATACGTTATAAGTATTTGAATAATTCAAGGAGCTTATTGTTTATGTGTTAACAAGAAGACATAACAATTTACTACTTACTTTATGTTATGAGTCATTGATAAATTCAAGGACTTACTTTATACTAACTAAAGTAATTATGAACGCTAACTCTTGAGTTCAATAGTAATTTCAGGTTAATATTTCATAATTACGATTTTATAATCGAACCATAATTATATTAACTAAAACATGTAGTCAATGTGCTGAAGTAGCTATATATTATATATTGACTTTTAAATGTAATAGGGCAACAAACATCTTGTATGTTTAAGTCCTAGTAGAATTATTAGCTTTCTTACCTTACAGTCAAGAGAAACCAATAATCATATTGTTATATGTTGTTCCTTACACAGACTTAAGATTTCTCCCACTTGTGTACGGTACAACATTATTTAAAACAAATACAACAAGCGCTCGATTGTATAAACAATATGATAATGTCAAAGATATTTTAAAAAGATTTCGAACCATAACGTTTAATAAGGAATTGTGGATTATTATTCTATAGATGACGTTTCGGAAAGCAACATCAGAAAGGCAACATGTTATCTATAAAATAAAATGCAATTTTTCTTAAACTACGGCCGTTCATATTCGAAAAGTAATGAATTATTTCAAAGCAAGCTAGAAATAATATGGGTAACTAACAAGGAAATAAATCTTTTAGCTCCCACTGAATTTGACAACTTCACATGAATGTCTTTTCAGTAGTAAAACGCAAAACTCCCACTGGATTTGTCAACATTGTAAGTTTTACATCACCAGTAGAAAGCAAATAGCGATTTATTTACTTTTCTACTCACTTAGAATGCCTACAAGTAACAATGTACTTAGGTATTGAATTGAGTATATGAAGTTCTACTTATGTAGATGAGGGACTAGCCATCCATGCTTTCATTAACTTGAATTTTTAGCATGCAACTCCTCCTTAATCTATATGCATAGCCACAAGGGTGTTTAATACTATAATGAATAAATCGAGTCCAAGAAAATTTACCTAGAAGACCAGCGAGCAATTTTCTCTACTCATTTGCGGTTTAAACTCATACATCGTGACAAATGCAAGATGTCATTATTTGGTAGCTATAGACATAATGTTCTCTAGTTACACAAATATTTTATCTTTCAAAGATTTCAAAACCGGAAAAAGGTAATGAAAGATTGAAGGTGAGTTTAAATATAATTGGGAAAAATTCAATTATAACCCTATCATATTCTTGTCAACCAATGAGAAGAGATAGGAGTAAGTCTCACTCTTTTTACAAGAAAAGAGACTATGTTTGTCTTCTTGAGAAAACAAACTTTCGTTTACGAATTATGTTGCAATAACACAATTAATCAGAACATAGAAAGTTCAATTTAGTATTTTCGATAATTAAATTCTTAAAAGAATTAACTACCCAATTAATTACTAATAAGACTAAGATCCAACTTGACCTCCCACTTATTACCGGAGGTCTGACCAACAACAAGTAGGACAAGAGGTACACGTTGAGCGTTAATTGCATATATAAGCAACTCTTAGTTTTATGAGACACATGACCTTAGTAACTTATATAGTAATGTCATGTACATGTTTTGTCTCATCTTATGCCTCGGGTCCAAGGTTTGACCAATCATACTCGATTTAAGTCCACCAAAAAAGAACATGCAAAAATTGACATAGATCTGACCTATAGAAAAAATTTGCCATGGGTTGGAAAGGCCCTAAGGTCTGACCAAAGAGGTCAAACCAACTACACGTGCTCTTACTTTGGTTGGCATTAACTTAAAATTTCACATAAGGGTATCCACATAAATTTTACAAAATATGTGACAAAATCGTGTACAAAAAAGCATGCAAAACATCTTTGTAGCACAAGTTAAGAAAATGTTTTGTTAACTTTTAATCTTGACATCGTCTTTTTAAAAGTTCTCGGTAGCTCCATTTGAACGCATAAAGAAGCGGAGAAATGGGTCACCGCGAAGCTTATTAAAAACCCGACTTCATTTGGGAAAGTCCCGCCTTATACCTCTCTTATAGTTTGTTCAAGATGGGTGAACTGATTTTGCAATTGACTAATGATGTATTTAAGAAAAAACTTTTAACTCTCTCAGAAAACAAGTTTCATAGTTTAATGTTCGTATTTATTTGTCAAAACCAAGTTTTACAAATAAAACATAAAAGTCAGTTGGAGTATATTAATTATGTGTGTAATTACACAGACAAATTTAAACCAAGTTTCTCTTTAAGTTTTTAGTCTGTTTAGAGTTTCAAAAAATCTTTTGCATATAGCTACAAGCCACAAGGAGTATAAACACATAAGCATATAAAACAGACAGAAAGTGGGGATGAGGTGAAGATAGACTCTATTCCGAAAGCAGTAAATCACATAATGCCTCGAGGTCTCACATGAGTCTTCCCCAAACGAAGAACCAAAAGACTCTCACTAGGTTTTCTGCTTAAGTACCTAGATCGTCACATCCATCATATAACATATTTGCGTGAGTCTTAAGGCCGGGATAATGAAAAGAACAGAAGACTTAACACTCTCAATTAACTATTAATTTTAATTCTATTTTATTCAATCTATTAACTAGCATTAAAGCAAGATTCTAGGTTTTTATTTATTCTTTATGGCAAGAATTGCATATTTTGCCATAATTTTCAATCAAAACAATAAATAAAAGTTTCTCATGCAGTTCTAGCGTTTTTTTATAAGTATGTAACCCACAACATCAAACGAGGTTGGCTCGTGATGCCACTGTTGGGATTTTATAACTAGTAAACCACTTTTACTACGAGTACGCATAAGATGGATCTAGTTTGACATTAAAGATTAACACACGTATAAAGATAGAAACACTAACCTTTTGTTGAATGACTAAAAGCAATCAACGAGAATCTTTACTTGAAACTTAGTGACTAAGTTGTCACCTCTACGGTTGCTCACACAACACGTCCAACGAACACGTCAAGATGCTAGTCTTTACTTCACGTCTCACAAAACCCTTTTGTTGAATCTTTCTTGGATCAAAGCTCTCTAAAAATCCAACTGTCTTCACCAAAAATCAGCTAACAACCCTTTTGAGGTTTGTACCAAAAATCAATACACCCTAATTAGGGTTTATGCGATTTCGGTTTAACCGAATACCAAGAAAGCCAAAACCCTAAGAGGTTTCAAACGTTGTCACTTTTGAGAACTATTTAAACCGAATCAATGATCTTCCTTAAATCGAATTCGAGCTTTGTGGGAGCTCAAAAACCCGTTTAGGGTTTACCAAAAATCGAAAGAAGGAAAAGAGGAATAACCAAAATCCCTGGGAAGGGATTTTCGATCGAGTATTTAGGGAAGAGAAGAACCGAATACAATTTAGGTTTTAGGGTTGTGAATGCATGAGTAATGAGGTTGGGTATAAGTGTTTATATAGGCACCTAAACCTACTCCTTGTAGAATAAGGAAACCCCCATTACTTGCTCACCACTCCTCTCTTCCTTACACTTCCCAAACCAACACAAACACCCCCTCTAAAAGCCATAGGGGCCGGCTACACCAAGCCACCCCTTTGGGTTTGGGTTTTGTCAATTTGAGTCACTCCGGTTTACATATTTAAATATCCGTTAGTTAGTTATAAACTACAACGGTTATTCAAATATATTACGTGAAGTATATTAATAATAAACGCATTCTATGTGTTTAACGTGTGTGCCCCCAATAGGCTCACGTATCTCTAGTCATATAAACCCGGATCCAACTACCATATTCCAACAAACATTACGAAGTAATGTTGAAAACAGATCAAGTGTTCAAATCTTGAAAGTCACATGAATTGAACACAAGAACTCTGCCATAAAAGTCATTTCACTACCATTTGAGCTACATCAGCTTATATTTAAATTTGCTAACTTATATTAATAATAAAACTATAACAAGTTGATGCAAAGGTAATAAATATAGACCAAACCATCTAAGCTCTCGGAAAATAAAAAACGACTAGTATATTATGAGCTAAAACATGCTCTATTCCGTGCAACACAACAATTATTTATAATTTTATATACAAGTACTTTATTTTTTTGAAGTATAAAAGTTTAGAGTACGTTTTGTAGTTTTGATGAAATCACTATAGGTATGTAGGGGTGAGCAGAAAAACCGAAAAAAACCAAAAATCGAAACCAAACTGAACCGAAAATAATCGAACCGAACTAATAACCGAACCGAATTCGCCAAAACCGAACATAATCGAACAACTAATTCGGTTCTCGGGTTGGATATAGGTTTGGCACTCCGAACCGAAAACCGAACCGAAAACCGAATTCATATAAATATATATATTTTTTATATTTATATATATAAATACCATTAAAATGTCACTTTTTTATGTTAATAATATTTTTTTTAATTAAAAATCTATGTAATTTTTTTTAAATAGTGAAATTCGGGTCAATCCGAGAACCGAACCGAATTCGAATTCGGTTTTCAGTTTGGTTCGGTTGAATTCTACTTCGGTTCGGTTCGGTTTTCGGGTTGACAAAAAAAATATAACCGAACTAACCGAATAACCCGATAACCGAACCGATCAACACCCCTATAGGTATGAGTTTAACTATGAAGTGTAATATGAATGGGTATAATTATTTCAAAAGTATTGTTTGGTTTATATAAGTTGGGTTTGAATTATTTTAATAGAATTTGAAAATTTAAAACATATGTGGTGGAGAAATTTGAATATTTAATATACATGTAATGAAGAAATAAAATGATTGAGGTCCCATCGGAATGGAATATTAAAGTCACCTTTACCCACTACTATGGATCTAAGGGTATCCATTCATATCTTCATTCTTATAGGTATCAACCAAACATATTTAGGGCCCGTTTGGTTTGTATAAAGGTTTAGGATTAGAATGTAGATTTAGATTTGAATTTGAGTTTAGATTTAATTAAAAGATAGAAAATATATTTTATTTAATATTATTAGTAAATTGTATTTAAATATAATATTTAATAGAAATATAAAATTTGTGTGAGACAAATGAAATGGGCATAAGAGGTTTTGCATAAAACCCACCTGAATGATATGTAGAGTATTGAAAATCATATTTTATCAACCAAACATCTATTTATCACTTTCATGACCAAATCTAACCCCTACACCCCGAACCAAACGCATCCTTAATGATTATCATAGTCATTCCATCATTTCCATAGGTATGTACCAAACGTACCCTTAGTAATGATATACAAGGTGTTTGTTAATTTCTGTTTCTTCATCTGAGATAATTTTGTTGTCTTCAATTGGTAAAAGAACAGGAGTCTTAACATTTTGATTTATTAGATGATAACAAATGTAAATACATGAATTATTATCTTTTGTTGCTCACATGGTTCGAGTCAATTAGGCTGGAGTTGTTCCCGCGACGGTATCACAATATCGAGTCATACAACGTAAAATAAACGTTGTTGTAGTGTTACATGATTTATTTTTATATTGTTCAAAGAAAGCGACTAATGAAGATCTTTGTAAAATCATCTTCCTCGACTAGGTTGGAGTTTTGTCCTTTTTTAAAACTATATAAACTAATACTTAAATTTAACATTAAATCTTTGAAATTAACAAAGTAACTTTTAATATCGTTTTTCACGGGTAATGGGTTCATATACCGTCTTTCACGATGTATAAAAGAGGGTGAGATGTAGACAACTTTACCTCAACCAAAGATAGAAAAGCTGCTTTCGATTCTATCAAAGATGGAAAAAAAACCTCCGATAGTGGTAAAGATCGAACCCTTTTATAGCAACACATCTTCATATTTTATTTTGTAACCATAATCCTACTTAAAATAATGGAGTTTGGTAAGATTGGGGTTGGTATGACTACAATTTGACACTCACCCACCTACTCTCCTTCACACCAAACCTACTTACAAATCCAACATATCACACCTACTCTGTTTTCTTAATAAAAAAAACACACACACAAACACAACAACAACAATAACAATGGCAACAACAACACACATTAACAACCACCTTACACACAATCTCCAACATACCACTAAACTCACATCCAAACACCCCAATTCACAAAACCAATCATCTTTTTTATCTTTTCAATCCAAAAACAAAACCCCATCAACCCAACTCAATCTTTCTTCCTCAAATGTGAAAAAAAGTTTGACTTTTTGCAAGTCAACTGTCACAACTGAAAAACCGTCAGCTGTGCCTGAAATTGTGCTGCAACCGATTAAAGAGATTTCTGGGACTGTTAATTTGCCTGGATCAAAGTCTTTATCTAATAGGATTTTGCTTCTTGCTGCTTTATCTGAGGTATACTTTGCTTTTTTATTTCTTTGAGTTTGACTTTTGGGGTCAAAGTTGGAGTTTATGATTGTTGTGGGATTTTGATGTCTTGGGTTAAAAGTTGCTAAAATTTTTAATTTTTTTGTAGTAATAGGTGGGGTAAATTAGAGCATAGGTTGTGTTTGGTGACAAGCTTTTTGGAGCGTTTAGCTTTTAGTGTTTGGATGTAATGCTTGTTTGGCAACTAGCGTTTCGCTTTTGGATTTTCTTTGAACGCTCGTATTTGAAATGCTAATAAAAGAAGCATTTAGCTTTTATTTCATGTTAGGCCTTATAATTACAACTACAACTATGTTACTTTTAGAAAACATAACCATCTTTATATAGATGAATTGGAAACTGGAAAGTATGTTACAATCACACATCGGCCAAGTATGGGATTGGTTGATGGTTTATAAAGTCAAGGTGTCCCCTCCTCTTACAAGCTAGCTTTTTGAGCGAGTTCTACACTGACTTATGAACCGATACGAGCCTAGTATGGGATAGGTTCGTATCATAGTACTAGTTTGATGAATTCGTTGCGTAAAAGAGGGGATGGGTGAACATCTGGTATCATTGGGATGTGCGAATGTGTGGTTTTTATAAAACTGTGCACGAGTGCGCATTCATGTGATACAAGTTGTGGATCAGTGTCTTTCTTATGTTTTTTTTTATATTTAGCCTTTCGATTTGTTACTGATTCTAAATAGGTTTATAGTTTTAGTTTAACCGTAAAAGTTAATGTGTAGTAGAAAGAGTAAAAGAGGGGACGGGTGAACATGTTGGGCCATGTTGATGCACTCTTGTGTACATTTTATTAAACTGTGCACGAGTGTGTATACAAATGGCATAAGATCTGGATCAGTCCCTTTTGTATGCTTTTTACGATATATAGCTTTTTAAATTGACCCTGATCCCCGATTATAATCTTTTTTTCTTCCTATAACAGTATTGGTTTAAGGGTATTGTTACAGAATACTTGAGTTAGGTATTGCATTTGGGATGTGTATGATTGTGTTTTATGCAATAAAGCGAGCATGATCATACGGTCAATTAATTTTGGATGCGCATTTTGAGAGTAATTATTGCGACTTGAAGAATCAGACTCAGAATCAGAAGTTAGTTGGTTAAAGCTAGGGATAAGCAGTTAATCTACCTTTGTCTCAGTAGTCAGTAGTTTGACCTTACAAGTCAAATGTTGTAGAAAGCATAGAAGAGGGGACGGGTGAGCATATTTTATCATTTGAGTGTGCAGTTGTCTTGATATTATAAAATTGTGCACAAGTGCGCATTCATGTGATACAAGGTGCAGATTAGTGCCTTTTGACTTTTTTTTTACCCTTTTTATGATACTTTACCTGATTTGATCCTGATTCTGCTTAAGAAGGTTTAAAGTTTTTGAATTACATAAAGTGTGCTAGCATGTCAAAAATGAATTTGGTGTATCTGGTTAAGGGTGTTGCCACATACTTGGTCTAAAGTTTTTGAATTACATATGGATGTGCATAAGTAAGATGTGTTTCCCTTTCATGGTTTATCTTTGTTTTTACGATATTCTTCTTAGTTTCAAAACTTTGATGATGTTCATTGCTAAGTGGGAATGTGTCAGATAACTGAATTGATTCGTGTGGATGGTTTCGGTTTGAGTATGCTAGATTCGGGAAGTGGGTGTTGATTCTGAATGGCTTTTAGCTTATTTTGAATTTTGACTTGGTTTGAATTGGCTTACCTTTTATTGAAGCATGTTATATGGAACATGATTGATGTATAACTTTATATGGTTTGAGCATGTTACCTGAAAAATTCAGTTTCCTACTTAGATTGAGATGGGTATGATTCGGTTTTGTTAGATACAAATCCTAACTGAGCAAAGATGCACAATTTAGGATGTCATAGTATTCTTTCTTTTGTTATATTTTCTTATAAAGGTTTTTTTGTTTCTTGATGTATGGACTATGGACACTACTTTAAAATTCACAAATCATATGCTAAAATCTAGCAATGCCCATGAATAAAGCAGATTGTTAGAACTTGTAAAGAGTATATTAAAATTTGAGTGCACTGTTTAATGCCACCTTTACATTTATTTATCAGGGAACTACAGTTGTTGACAACTTACTAAACAGTGATGATGTTCATTATATGCTCGGAGCTTTAAGAGCTTTAGGGCTACGTGTTGAGGAAGATGCTGCAATTAAAAGGGCAGTCGTAGAAGGTTGTGGTGGTGTGTTTCCGGTGGGTAGGGAAGCTAAAGATGAAATTCAGCTTTTTCTTGGAAATGCCGGAACTGCAATGCGCCCATTGACTGCAGCCGTTACTGCTGCTGGTGGAAATTCGAGGTATTTTGGTATATTCTCGTCGTTTTTAGTAGATGTGGCTAATGAGGTGGGTCAGGCTGGTTGGTTAACATGTCACAACACGCACATCGTTTTTATTTAGAGGAAACACTACAAAATGAAAGAGCATTTTGTGTTATGTTTTATTTTAAGTTTGATCATTTAGAGAAACAAATCTGATCTTTTTTTTTGTCAATAAATTGTTGTTCTGAAGCTACATACTAGATGGGGTTCCCCGGATGAGAGAGAGACCGATAGGTGACTTGGTCACCGGTCTTAAGCAGCTTGGTGCTGATGTCGATTGTTTTCTTGGGACAGACTGCCCACCTGTACGTGTTGTTGGAGCTGGTGGCCTCCCAGGCGGAAAGGTATGGTTTTGGTCATTTCCCTTCATTTATAGATTTTTTTTTCTATTTAATTGCTGTGTTTATATCACAATTTGATGCTTAAACAAGTTAAAAATGAATGAATAGTCTTGAATCGACCTAATCAATGGAAATATGCAGATATTGACGATCACACTAAATTAATGTTTTGGTGTTTACAGGTTAAGTTGTCAGGATCTATCAGTAGTCAATACCTGACTGCTTTGCTTATGGCTTCTCCCCTTGCCCTTGGAGACGTAGAGATTGAAATAATTGATAAACTAATTTCGATACCGTATGTCGAGATGACACTGAAATTGATGGAACGGTTTGGTGTCTCGGTAGAACACAGTGATAGTTGGGACAGGTTCTTAATCCGAGGTGGTCAGAAGTACAAGTAAGTTTTCTTTTTGACATGAAGTCTTGTTTTTTTTTCTTTTTCAAGATAGGTTATATGAACTTATAAGATCAAATATTGTTTAGATCACCAGGAAATGCATATGTTGAAGGTGATGCTTCAAGTGCGAGTTACTTCTTAGCTGGTGCAGCCATAACTGGTGGCACCGTCACTGTTGAAGGCTGCGGAACAAGTAGTTTGCAGGTGCACCACAAATACCCTTAATCGTTTTAAAGGTTATGATATGGTTGGGTCAGCGGGCTGGCTAACGAGTCAAATGGGTTAAATCTTTTAGTTAGTGCTTGGGACTTGGGGTTGACCGTGCATACACTTCTTTGTCCATTTTTTACATGCTTTTAAAAATAAATTATAATTACCTATGATTGAAAAAATAAGATCGTTATGACAATAGTATATTCGTATGCATCAAGAATACACTTTGGACGCTTTCAACCATATTGACCCGTTCCCCTTAGAGCTGATTTTTCAATTTTACATGTTAATTAGAGATAGACACAAACTAAATCAACTCATTCACTTAGAATATATACTTCTTGACTTACTGTATTCGTATTTGATACGTTATTTGCAAAAGTTTTTAAAAAAATGACAAAATTGTGTTTGGCTGACCCGCATATGAAGTTATGCATATTGACCCGAACGCATATTGATATATTAACCTTCTTGTTTTGTTAACTCTTGTCAAAATGTGTATTCTCTAAGTGACTTCTGATTCTTACGCACTTCATGTTTTAATGAAGGGCGATGTGAAATTTGCCGAGGTTCTTGGACAAATGGGTGCCGAAGTAACATGGACTGAGAACTCGGTCACAGTGAAGGGCCCACCTAGAGATGCTTCCGGAAGGAAACATTTGCGTGCTGTGGATGTGAACATGAACAAAATGCCTGATGTTGCCATGACTCTTGCTGTCGTTGCTCTTTATGCCGATGGTCCTACAGCCATTAGAGACGGTATGATCTACATTTTCAACAAGTCTTCTAAATTAAAAGATAAACTTCAACTTTAAAATAAATCAAGGGTCATGTTAACCTTTGTTTTTTGACAGTTGCTAGCTGGAGAGTTAAAGAAACCGAAAGAATGATTGCAATTTGCACAGAACTTAGAAAGGTAAAACGATCATAAAGCATGGCGACAATCATTACTTCGCAGCTATTGGGGGTTAAAATATTTTCTATTTAGCAATTGCTAACAGTTCGTGGTTAAAATATTTTGCAGTTGGGAGCGACAGTTGAAGAGGGGCCTGACTACTGTGTGATCACTCCACCTGAGAAGTTGAATGTGACTGAAATAGACACTTATGATGATCATAGGATGGCCATGGCTTTCTCGCTTGCTGCCTGTGCAGATGTTCCTGTGACCATCAAGGATCCTTCTTGCACTCGTAAGACGTTCCCTGATTACTTTGAAGTTCTTGAGAGATTCACCAAGCATTAGTTATATCATCTGCTACGTTGAATCAAGTTTTGTTTCATTTTGTAAGGTTGTATAATGTGTGATTTTTGGGAATAATTATCAGATTTGTAATTCTTTGAACTATGCATGAATGGATAAGATTTGAGTGTTACTGTATAAGGTTTGTTATTTTACACCTCAAACAAGCCGAACTGGCCTGTCGACATTGATCTTTATAAGATTTAAGCCCATGCTCGTTGGCTTGTCTTATTGAGTCCGGTATTTGTAAGATCTAGTCAAGAACCAGGCTCTAAATAAAGCATGTTTGTCGATGCTCGAACTTAGCTCAACTAGTTAACAACCCACATAACCTTGAAAGGATTTAGCTTATTTGCTTGGGCTTGCCAAGCTGTTGAACATGCTCAGCAACAAGCCTGTGTCACAATGTGTAGCAAGTATTCGTGGAGCCCCTTTAGTATGACAAATAAACTTACAAACCCGAAACAAAAATGGTTTTGGTAACTAATGAAGAATATTCAAACAGATTAACGAGCATCAACATATCTAAAAAGAAAATCTAAGAAATATTTATATATAGCTTTTGGCACTTAAAAAAAGGTTATATATACTCGCATTAGACTCTTCATGTGCAGGTAACGTAAACAGTTTTAGTAGCTATATCCGTATGGTTCTGATTTTTAACTCAAAGGCAATTAAACTTCTTAACTTTGTACTAATCTGAACTGTTGAGGGGCTTCCTCATCATCACACATATATCCATTGCCCATCGGTTTGCATTCTAATAATCGAAACAAAATTTGATGTAGACTATCGTTGATTCCAACAAATACACAAATTGAATCTGTTGATTCCAACGAATACCATAAATAATCTTTCAAATATCGTTGATTCGAAATGAATACCAATAATTAGGCAAAATTCTTATTAAAAATGCCAAAAATAGACTTTTCATACATTTTGGAACTGAATAGCCATGATCATAGTACAGTTCTTAAATAAGCATACGAAACTGAAATGGGTCTCAAAAGACAAACAACCGAGGCTAAAAACTAAATGTCCAAAAACCCGAAAAAAAAAAAAAGACAAAAACAGGAAAATGTAAATAATTCAGTTTACCAAGGCGTTCTCTCGTTCAAGCTTCGAATCGGTTGGTGCTTGGCGGAGTCTCTAAACCCAAGTTATGTCACTTTAAACAAAAATGCCCGTTCTTCAACACTTGAGTCTGCATAAAAGATTATCCATGCCATGGAAACAACAAAAGTAAACATATTAAAGATACAAGGCGAAAGTTCATTACCAAAAATGAGAGTTACTCACTTATACTCAAAATGTAGTCGTGTATGATGTGATACCAAAGATAACATAGTCACAAATTCAAATCCATATGAATATGGGCTTTGATTGTATTTAAATATCTTTGTTTTAAAGGTATCAGTTTAAAGAAACGTGTTTAATACTTTACCCAAATAATTAGCCATTCTATATACCCACTTAAACAGGTGGGTATAGAAATTCAAACCCACTTAATTTTCATTTCTTTCTCGTTTTAAACCCATGCCCATAGCAAGTCTATAAAAAGGTCATTTTAACCATCACTACAAGAAAAAAAAGGCTTTAGTGACGAATGAAAAATCGTCATTAATAGAGGAAAATTCGTCACTAAACAAGTTTAATGACGAAAATCGACGTCGTCACCTGTCGTCACAATAGCTCCGTCACAAATTAAAAAGTGATGAATTTGATATTTTACTCTAAATTAGTGACGAACTAAAGTCGTCACTTAAGGACGTGTGACAACCCTTTTCTTAACATAATTTCATCACTAAAATGGCTAAAGTCGTGACTATTTGATGGAATGAGTGACGAAAGAAAGGCGTCATTATTTGGATGAACCTAACGGGAAACTAAAGGGACCTTAACGTCCAATAGTGACGAAATACGTCATCACTAAAAATGAGCATATAACAAAAAAAAGTGTACTATGTTATGAATAAATATAGAATGGATGTCCATATCTTTTAATATTGGTAGTTATCTTAGTAGAATTGTATCTTGTGGAATACTCCATCTTGTATATATATATATATATACATATCTCCATTGTGAGATGAATAATACAATTCTCTATTCTCTCTATCTCGTGTTCTTTATTTATTGTTCTTTACTTTATTGTTTCACAACACGTTATCAGCACACTCTACAATTGATATGGTAATTGCAAAGTCCGAATTTAATTTGACGTACGGATCAAACTTTAATCATTATAGAGGTAAGTTTTCTGTTATGTTTTTCATTTGATTGTTCTTGATATATTTTTGATAAGCATGATTATTGGGAATTAAATAATCAATATGTGGCATCCGAACGAATGATCCGAATCATGCTTAAATTATACGCACATCAGTTGAACGTTACATATTCATTGCATGGTTATTTGATCTCTTTTTAATCGGTTGTATACTATTTTTTAAGATGTTTATAATATTTATAAGGATAGACCCATAAGTGAACATATATTTCAAAACTAATATGATGCATGTAACTGACGTAATTTATGAAAAGATATTAATTGTTTTAATTATTTGGAAAATGCTACATTCACAAAATTTTTACAAACAAACTTCCACAAAATGATTGTCACAAATTAAATCATCTTATTTATTTCTCTCTCTTCTTTTTAATTTTCCATCATCCTATCAATGCATGACAAATCTTTTTGTGAAAAATTCTTTTGTGAAACCTTTGTGGATGTAGCATACCTCTAATTATTTCATTGTTTTCCTAAACTCAAAACTGATTTCGTCATTAAAGTGAAAATTGCCATTATTCAATTTTAGCAAAGTTTTGTTTGTTAAGTTTGAGCAACTGATTTTACGATAGGCAACTAAATCTTGTTTGTTGGATAAAGTAATCATGAATAGGAGTATTTAAGGGGACGATTATGACCCTCTTTATTGGTTTTCATGATTTATTAACATAATAACTTTCGAATGCATTGATTTACAAAAATTGTGTAACCACGTATTGCCCTGTTTAAAATTATATTATTATAAATTTGAATATTTTTATGATTTTTCAAGCTAAAAGCTATCGTAATAGTTGATCTCTAATATCTAAATAATATCGTAATATGACATTGTTTTAATTCCCAAGTTATGGTTGTGATCCAATTGTTAATTGTCAAAACACAGTAATATAAATTATATGGATTTTTATAGTTTTTTTTACAACGTAATGAGACCCCTAAGATTGTCTATATGCTTAAATTTGCATTTTATGAGTCAATTGACATTTTGAATTTTGACTATGTGTGTAACAAGTGAAGATATGAATCTTATTAACATGTTATAATCTTACGGTGCATTAGAAATTTTGTTATTGTTATGTAACATACACCTTATTTGTTATGAGGTGGTGAAAACTTAAAATTTTCTTAGCATGAATAACTCTTGAGTGTTTGCTCTAGTGCATTGATTTTTCATAATATCATGAAAGAAGTTATAAAAAGTCAAGGACAATTACTAACATGTTGTTATAAATAGATGTTGATGCATGAGCATGTGAGTAATATTTGGTTTAATTCTTTTACTCTATTTTCGAGTTTGGTTATTAGTATGATTATATATGTTTCTGCTCCATGCTTGGATCCGTAAGATATCATCATATATTCATTGATGATAGCATACTTTACTACAAATCTAGAGACTACTAGCAATAATGATGCTTTGTTTTTGTTTTGGATGTTACTAATATGCATGTTTGATCAATATAAATACCGGGGCTATGGACGGATTTGAACTTTTGAAGTAAATATAATTGCATGCATGATCTGAATGTGATGGTTGATGGGCTACTGGATGTAGTAACATGTAGTGAACAAAATTAATTGCGAATGTTACAAAGTTACAATATTACTGTTAAAAACAATATCAAGTTTGAAAAAATAAAATATGTTAGTTAACTATCGTTCAATTTGTCATATGTGTGTTCATTATTTATCGCTAATATTATTTGTTTATGAGAGTGATCAATACATATATGTGTTTAATATATAGTGCACTTTCTAGTGTAGAACATGCTTCATTATTTATTACTACTATAGGCTAATTTGCATATGATGTGAGAAGCCATGCATAGCATATATAAATAACTATGGAGAAATATAAATTTAAAAATGATAGATTTGCTAAGTTCTTCAAAAGCACATGTGGTCATTCAGAAAAAGACAAACGTGCCATTAAGTATGAGAATCATTTGGGTTTAACATTCAGAAATATATATGTTAACTATCTATTGTGAAGTTTGCAGTATTATTACTAAGGTCGCATAAGAGTAATGAAAATATTTAGATATGAGAATATGATGACTTAGTTAACTCAAATTGTGCCATTAACTTTTAATACATACGTATAAAGTTATGTGTCTTAACAAATCTGTGATTTTTGTTTTCATTTGAGATTTATAATTACTTGAATAATGGTCAGCCGTATAGATCATGTTATAATATTTAATAATGCTATGATCTAATGGTGAACAAATATTGAACTGTGTAGAAGTTATAAAAGAGTCGTTTAGATTTGATATGAATTGTGATGTCCAGTAATAAGTTTCGTAAATTATAGATTTTGCATAAACTCATTGCAATAGCAGGCACAATGGTCATAAATAAAAGTTTATGAGCCAAGATTCCACATAAATGTAAGTGAGTGGAAACAAAAGATTGGCCATCAACTAGAAGTATATGCGCCAAGAATTTTTTAGTAATTGGGGCATGACCGGTTGGACCATCCCGCGTCAATGATGATGTGAAAAATATGAAAGAACCATGAGTTTTTTTTAAAGATGATTTTTATTATTGTTCTCGATGGAGGTTAAGTATTTACTTATCACCACTAAATACAAATAAGGACTTCATTCCTTAAAATTTTGGAAAAGATGAAAAAGGGCATGTATGCAGGCCTATACATGTGCCATGTGGATCATTTTGAGTTTTAAAATCGATGCATCGTCAAAATGATCACCAAAGACGCAACTTAAAGTTGGCGTGATTAATGCTCGACTTATAAAATACGAGCACGGTTTTCCAAATAAAATTATTGAGAATGATGGTGAATACTTCCAAGTATTGGGCAGTTATTGGAATAAGTGTTGAACTTAAAGGTAGCTCATGTTCATACACGAATTGCTTTTGTTGAAACGTTTATAAAACGTCTTCAGTTGATTGCAAAGCCAATAATTATAAGAACAAAAGTTTTAGTTTATGGGGCATGTTATAACATATGAATTCGCATCTTGCCAACAATTTATAATGAATCCTCCCCGTTATAATGGTTTTTGGTCACAAACCATATAGTTCCCATGTGAGATATTGTAAATGTGCGATATATATCATAGTAAATCCACCACAACGCACAAAATGGGATGTTAAGAGTGATAATTCATTCAGGGGGAGAATGAGCAGCGAGGAATTTGGAATGAATTAAGATAATATAAATGTTGATCCTTACACTAATGAATATGAACTTGAAGTTCAAGGGACAATTTATATTCCAGATCTAGTAATTGTCAGACAAGTTAAGTGACCTAAATGAAGTGACTAGATCATATATACGCTGCTAATGCTCCAATTACAATGTTTGTCCCAGTAGTAAGAACCATAAAATGGTAGTGAGTCTATGGCACGTATGCAACGTGATAGACTAACCGATTCCAATTAAAATCCTCGAATGAATAGATAAAATGGATCGTGAAAGTTAAGATGGTCGAATCGAGGTAATAAAGACCCCATAACACTCAAAGAGGCACTAGACATGAAGATAATTAAAAAACCCGGGTACGTGAAAAACTATGAGATCTTAATAAATAATATGATGCGTTGTCTAGTAGAATATGGAATCGAAAAGTAATGAATCAACGTCGATAGTATTATATAAGATAATGTCCATAGTAATGATTATGTAAATAAATAAATAGCGCTATAATCATGGTGAGGATCAGGGAACAATACCTGCAGGAAGTGCAGATGTTGAAATGAGCGGCCAAAAGATGTAAAGACGCAAAGAAATAATGAAAGATTGAAGTCTCTAGTGACGAGACATGGTTATAAGGAGACATGTTCTCATGTGGTGGATCAAATAATGTATTAATATTTTATAAGTCTGGCAATATAATAAGTAATCGATATGCGTCTAAAAGATAAATGAATAGAGCTCATGTGATGTTGAGATTTAGTACAAGATATAAAATGTATGAAGCATGCTAGTGAATTTTAATGCTTAAGCGTATAAGAAAAGTTTTCGAGAACGCTACTTGATTGTATTGAATTAAATATGTTTTGGGCATATGTGTTATAATGACATTGGTGTGTAGTATTGTGCCAAATAAAGAATTTTGCCTATGATACTTCATAAAGAGATATGGATTTGGATATGTTTTAAGTTTCATAAAATTTGATTTTATGATTGAAAAATTGATTGAATGCATAGAAATTGAATTTGAAACAAGACAAAATTTGTCTTAGTTACGAAATTAGCATCTTAAGGATGAAATCTATGTTCATCATTAAAGACAAATTTATATCTTTATATGGATAAACAACTCTCATGTTTATGAGTTCACATGATTTTGGAAAGACTCCCTTGATTTATAAAGATAATGATCACAATATCGATTTTAGACATGTCATACTAAAATGTGTATGAACCATTAAATTTTCGCAAGTGGTCATACATGGTGTTGGTAATGAATAACTTGTAAAGTTCGATGATATACTTGAATGAGATGTATGACGAATGAGATGTATGACGTATGGGTATGCGAACAACATGTGTAGAGAATATTTATTCACTTAATTCTATCAAGACACTTTAATGTGCATTTCTGAGACTAAATGAGCTTAAGTATCAACCCTAAAGTCATTAAGAAGATTCTATCGAAAGTTTTACGAGAATGGCGACTAGCAAAGAGACTAAATGAGCTTAAGTGATGTGATCATCAGGGGGAGAGAACATACGCACTGCACTCTTTTTCCCTTGACCATGGTTTTGTCCCCACAGGGTTTTCCGGCAAGGTTTTTAATGAGGCAATATCCCCGAGCGTATAAAGGATTTATGTACTCTTTTTCCTTCACTAGATTTTTGTCCCACCGGGTTTTATCTAGTAAGGTTTTAACGAGGCATATTCCTCAAATAGACATCCAAGAGGGAGTGTTATGGATAAATATGGAATGGATGTCCATATCTTTTAATATTGGTAGTTATCTTATTAGAATTGTATCTTGTGGAATACTCCATCTTGTATCTATATATACATACCTCCATTGTGAGATGAATAATACAATTCTCTATTCTCTCTATCTCTTGTTCTTTATTTATTGTTCTTTACTTTATTGTTTCACAACAGCTAGAATATTTTTATTAAAATGACGAAAACCATACATAAAATGTACATAGGGTCAAAAAATTTGGATGGGCCACAACCCCATTTGTCTCTTCTAAGTTCCATCTCTGGCTACAGAGTTTATTGAAGTGTTCATTAGAACTAGGGTAAATTATAATAAAATGTATGGGTTTCTCGTATTTTCACTCCTTGCTATCGATTTTTTTTTCAAATAATGTCATCGCTGTTTGCTCGTTTTTGCATTCGATGCCATTAAAGCGTAATGTTCACTAACGCTCGTTTCTTTTTTCCGTTAGTCAAAGTCAAAGGCATGTGAAATGACAAATATACCCTTGTCTTCTAGAAAGAAAGAAACGTACACAATTGACCGAATTAACAAAATCAATTAGCCTGTGTGAATCTAAAACTTGGCATCACGACTATCACTTCTTTTTGTTTTTCTCTCTAAAACCCGAGAAAGTTGTTAGAGCATCTACAATGCATCAAGCCCTTAAAGACTTGATGTATTTAATGCAATCAATGCACAAGCTATTTTACAATTAAAGCTTTTTACAAAGACTTGAGGTTTACTAAGTCTTTGTAAAAGCTTTTCAAAAAGTCTTTAAAAAGTCTTTCATCCAATGCTAAAAATCTACCTCAAAAGCTTTTTAATATAGTGAAAAGCTTTTCATCATTTTAACCGATGCTCTTAAAAAGTATGAAGGTGCAATTAATTCAGTGCAAAAATGGTCCCTTTCAAACTCTAGGCTGAATAGGTGATCCCTATAACAAACCAGATAAAACACTGAACCAATAATGTAATATTATTTATTCCAATTTTCAATTTCTAATTTAGTAAATGTTTTTTGGGGGCTGGGTAATGTATAGTTTTGAACATAGATCATTGCCATCCTTTGGTTTCTTCTGATTTGTGTGTTTAAACAACTCGATGAAAAAGTCTAGGGAAATACATACTCAATATACAGGTTAAGATAAAGCTCTTCCTTTTCTGTTGTCAAATAGAAACAATGCGTCAAGGCAACAAAGTTTGGGTGATCCAATACATGCATCGTCTGTAGCTCTCGGTTCTTGTATCTTTAATAACAACCACCATTCCCTCCTAACATATAGCTTTAATAAGAACTAACTTTGATAACAACCAACGTTCCCTCCTAAGATCCAACAACCCAACTTAATGATTCAAAAAAAAACTTCTTTTATCATTGTTCACAAGAGAATATGGTTAAATACATAAACCTGCAATAGGCATGGTTTCAAAGAAAGTTATAACCAAAATGGTGGTCTGATACTTTTCCAAAAAACCCTAGGTATCAACAGTTCATGATATGCCATCTGAACAACGGCCGAGACGCCTGCAAGTGGTTTCATTAAATTCATATGATGATGACGATTAGGACTACATCGAAATAATGTGAATAATGTTAACAACTTACCTTTTAATGATCCTATCTTTAGTTGTTAATAAGCCTGCTCTTATAACCAATTTATACTGAAAATTAGATGGGCATAAAAATGAGTCAGACGGGTTATGTTATAGTACACTAGCTTAAAGACTCGTGGAATCACGGGCATTTATATAAAAATTGTTCATTAAGGAGATACGTTCGTAAATAAATCAACAAACAACAATGATCGTAATATAAGTTCCACTACAATTATTCTTTAAATGGCAATTGTCCGATAAACTGATGATGTAGGAATTCACCATACCAAATGGCATGTTACTAATTGAAAAAGTTGAAATGTGTTCATAAATACGATGTAAAAAATAAACTAAGGATATTCATGGAATAGTTAATAGTGTATTTTTTGTCCAATGGAGTTAGCAATTTCAACCAACCGCATTTAGCTAGAACAAAAAAAAAACATGTGTCAGATGGGAATTAAGTGTAACTAAATACATGCTAACCCTGTTTATTGTAAGCGTACGACATACCGAATTTACCGTCCAGGTATGAATTTTGTAAAAAAACTTTTTTGCCCAACTTTGTTTCCATAAAAAACTTGAGGTGCGTGGAATTAATTACTAAAATTCCTCTCTTGACTCAAAGACTCCTTGTTAGTCTTTAGGATTCAATAAATTTATTGTGTCCTCCTGAAAAAACCATATAACTACCTGAGAATTAATATTATTTATAAACAATTGTAGGCTTGCAAGGAAAAAAAACCAGCAAAATGAGTGAGGGAATGGGACTTTGTCTGTTCATGGCAACATTATTAAAAAGAAAAAACGGTTTTTGACTTCAAGGACGAAACAAATCTTAACTCTCACGACATTGTTTGCCAATGAGGCCAGGTAAGTGTTAGGAAATGGTTGACTTGGATAGAAAATTGGTTACTGAGTAGCTTTTCGATGAAGATATACATTGGATGTGCCTTTGTTTCTGGGTAGATCTTGTATTCCTGGAATAAAACTCAGAAAACCCAACTCATACAATATGTTTAGTGCATGAACGAAGGCAGAAAGTGGGAAAAACACCCTATATTTAAACTCATAAAAACCTCGTTCCGATTTCATTTTCCACCTTATATCTAAAACTCATTGGGTGGATAGTGATTCATGCGAATTCCAATCCAAATGTCAATAAAATAAGGGTTGTTTTGATGTTGCTGCTATTTTCGGGTCCAAAGGCTAGAGTTGAGTCATAAAGAATCTTGAGAATGTTATGGGATCTGCAATTCCGCTGGTGGGTCTTAATGCGGATTGCGGCCAAACATTTTAAAGTTAAAAATAAGCTTTCTAAATTCATCAGATTTCTTTTTTAGTTTCCCAAAAGTGTCTTGACTTAACTGAAACCATGGCTACGCGTCTATTGTCCCTAGAATGGGGGGAAAGTGACAAATGGATTTTCGTCTTGAGATCCGTAATGTTCTGTCGTGTTTTGACAGAATCGTCTTGCCCAGCTACTTTGTTTGCTCAACTGCATTGCCATGGATTATGGAAACAAGCTATATTTCTTTAGAGATTGCGGGGCGGATAACATACTTTGGAAAGGAAATGCGGGGGCGGGAAAACATAATTTGGAGAAAGAAAAGGTTGAGGATTGAGGAATATGTGTGCTGGAAACAAGCCCGCCTTTTTATCTCAGAGAGAGATGTTGTGATTGTTTCTAGCTGAAAATCCCTATTATTCTTGAAAAAGAGACCGAGGCGCAAAGAAAAGGGGCCATCGGCCTCCGTGGCCAATCTCACTATGTGGAAGCTGCTTGTTGCTGCTAAAAGGACCAGCGAGTTTGAAATGATTTAATAGAGAAAAAAATGTTGCGGCTTGGAAAGGAGGAGGAGAAAGATGTTATGTTCTGGAGAGAGATCGCGGACTCTTGAGTCCGCGAAATGCTGCTGAAGAGGCTGAAGTCTAGCGGTCCCTTTCTTCTCAATGTTCGGCCTAAGTTTACTTGTCTGATCTGTCCGACTTACACTTTTCGGCACGTGACGAGCTATTATTCTTAGTGGCTTCCTTAGAAATAATCGAGAGGGATGGTCTTATCAATCAGGTATCCGCGGATTTCTTTACATTTTTAATCATACTTTGTCTTTATTTTTATGACTAACACCCTTTGTTCTTTCTTGTTTGCCTTCTGCAGAGGTCTTCGTTGGAGTCTGCGTTTGAGCTTTTTAGTACGCGTATGGAGGCTACGCAGGATGAGCAGGCAAGGGTTCTGGGTAATAGGGTTGCTGAATTAGATGCCCAGCTTTTGGAGATGGTTGCTTATCTTGATAAAGAGTTTTACCCTCGCTTCTTGACTGCCATATCCGAACGACGGTGGATCTTAACTCACGAGCTTAAACTTGTCATTCTTAAGTGCTTACAATCTCCTGAGTATTGTCATGCTTTAAGGATGGATATTGGTTGCGTGGTTAACAAAGGTATTCAGGATGGCCTGAGGGCGGGGGTTGATCATGGGAAAGCTGGGAGGGATTTATCTGTGATCGAAGCTTATGATCCTTCCGCGGAGGCTAAATATGTTGAAGCCGTGAATGCTCTTGGAACCGTTGATTTCTCTCTACTTTCTAAGTTAAAGTCCATGAAGGATGCAAGCATTGTTAACCTTATGGACTCCTTATGTTTGGAGGGACCTTTATCTGAGATCACCAGAGTGGAAGATCTGCAACCGTCCTCGGAACAACTCAGGCTCCCCATCCATAGGCCAGAAGACAACGTAGTCCTTAGTGAAACCTCCTTATCCTCCTCTCTTCAAGTTGTTCATTCTCGAGTTCAAAGGGTAAATGGAGAGATTATGGAGAAACGCTTGTCGCTTACGGATGTTATGGCTCCTCTTGCTGAGCCTTTGTCTTCTCAAAGTTTGATTGGTGAAGCTAGTACTTCTGCCGCCTCTACGACAACTGAACCGATCACTACTCTTTCTACAACTTTGGCATCTTCCGATGTTATTCCTCCTCTTGCAACCTCTAATGATCAAGCATTGGATATGGAACCGAATGATGAAGACCCCCCTGCCGTAACCTTTGAGAGAGAAGAGCTAGTCCCCTCTCCGGAGTAGTTAGGTCTACCGCTGTGGTGGTGTTTCCTAAGTTCATATTTCCTTTTTTGTTTCTTACCGCGGTCACGTGTGGCCTTTTTGCGGCGGTACTTGTATTGTAAACAATTTGTGTGTTTAGTCAAGTTTACGATCGCTAGTTTAAACGACGATGTCCTCATATGTAACACTTAACAGTTTTATATTTTGCTAATATGTTTTGATTGCTATATTTTAATATCACTTCTGTGCGTTTGTGATGATAGTCTTAGTAAAATGCTTGCGGGTCATTTTCCCAGTATCGGGCTTGCAATACCTCTTATGTACTTGAGTTGATTGTTAGGTTACTCATCCCTGTATTATGCGGGATAATGTTTATACGGGGTCGTGCCCCTTTGCGTGTGCGTCTTAGCAATTCATGTAATATCCAAGTAACTTTGCAAAGTAAAAAATAAAAATTTAAATTAAAACTTGTGAAGGTAGCTAGGCTTCACTTTTCATTAATTAAAACTTAGAAACATTACAATAGAAAAAATTTAGGCAGTGCCCTCTCCCCTGCTTATCTTGCGTGGGAGAGGTGCTTACATTTCATGCACATAGCATTTCTTAAGGTTGCAAACGTTCTATGTCCGCGGCAGAATGCTCCCGTTGCGGCCTCTAAGCTTGTACGCTCCTTTTCCTAATGCTTCCGTGACCTCATATGGTCCTTCCCATTTGGGTCTGAGTTTGCCTCCATCCTCCGCATGGCTTGCCTCGTTGCTCTGGTAGACGAAGTCTCCCTGCTTGAAACTTGTGTTGTGAACCCTGTCGTTATAGTATTTTTCCATCATAGCTTTGCTCTTTGCTTCCTGAATTGCTGCCTGCTCTCTTTTCTCTTCTAAAAGGTCTAGGTTAATTTCCAAGGCTTCATCATTCTTTATCATGTCAACTTTCGCAGTTCTCAAGGTTGGCATGCCAATCTCTACTAGGATCACCACTTCCGTCTTGTACATCAACGAGAATGGTGTTTCTCTGTTGCTGGACTTGATCATAGTACAATGTGCCCATAAGACATGTGAAATCTCTTCTATCAGTTCTTGCTTCTTTCGTCCAACCGTGCCTTGATTCCTTCGCCTAAACTCCTGTTTGCCCTTTCCACCAAGCCGTTGGCTTGTGGATGCTTAACGGAAGCGAAGCATTGGCGGATACATAGCTTTTCGCACCAGTATTTAAATTGGTTATCCCTGAACTGCTTTTCGTTGTCAGATATTATCTCTCCTGGTAAACCGAATCTGCAAACTATATTGTCCCACACAAACTTTTTAATCTGGGCTCCCGTTATGGTTGCCACTGATTTTGCTTCTATCCATTTGGTGAAGTAATCGATTGCTACTATTAGAAACTTAACTTTGCCAGGACCTTCCGGGAAAGGTCTGGCTATGTCAATCCCCTATTTGTAAAATGGCCATGGAGATGTAATGGGTGTTAATTTCTGTTGTGGGTTCCTTGGCACGGGGCGGTGGACCTGGCAGCTAGTGCATTTTCTTATCAATTTTCTAGCATCTGCATGCATAGTTGGCCAGTAATACCCTAATCTCAGAGCTTTAGCTACCACGGATCTTGGGCCAGCGTGCATGCTGCATGACCCCTCATGAATTTCTCTTAAGACGTAGTTTGCCTGTAACGGTCCGACACATCGTAACCATGGTCCGAGGAAAGACCTTTTATACAGGACCCCATTTGTTACAGCATATCTCCTTGCCTTGCGGCGTATGGCTCTTGCCTTCCTTTTTTCTTCTGGAAGGATTTCTTTCGTGAGGTACTCATGGATTGGAGTCATCCATGTGCGCCCTTCTTCCTCCACTACCGCTAGCACTTCCTTCTCATCTATTGATTTTTCCTTGAGTTCTTCTACAAGTACTTGTTTGCTCAGGTGGGCGAAGCTGGTTGACGCAATCTTGCTTAGTGCGTCTGCTTTTTTGTTCTCCCCTCTAGGCACTTGTTTAATGGAAAATTCTTTAAATGTGCTGGTAAGAGCTTTTACTTTTCAACAGCACATCAATCATGCCTGGTTCCTTTGCTATGTAAGTTCCATTTACTTGATTAGCCACAAGCCGTGAGTCCACGTTGGCTTGAAGATTTTTTATGCCCATTTGTTCTGCTATCCGGAGGCCGGCTATCAAAGCTTCATATTCTGCTTCGTTGTTGGTAGCGTCAAACCTGAACCTTAGAGCATATGTGAATTCCATTCCTTCTGAATTTGTAATTATTAGGCCGGCTCCAGAACCATCTATGCATGATGATCCGTCAGTGAACAGTATCCATGGATCCAGAAGTGCTTCTTCGTCCTCCATGGGTGTATCCTGAGGATCATCTTCCGGGCGTTCCACAATAAAATCCGCTAGGATCTGTCCTTTGACTGACGTTCTTGGTCTATAGTGAATGTCATGTTCTTCTAGCTCAAAGCTCCATTTGAGAAGTCTTCCTGTGACTTCCGGATTAGACAGTATCTGCTTTATGGGCTGGTCCGTGATTACAATGATTGTGTGTGCCTGGAAATACCTTTTCAGCCGCTTGCTAGCCTTACTAGGGCAAGTATCAGCTTTTCCATCGGAGTGTAATTGATTTTTGGGCCCTGTAATGCACGACTGACGAAGTAGATGGGCATTTGCTTCCCGTCCCTTTCTGTCATTAGGACTGCACTGATGGCTTCTTTTGCAGCTGCCAGGTAAATGATCAGTTCTTCTTTCTCTTTTGGTGCGGTTAACATAGGCAATTCCGCTATCGATTTTTTCATTTGTTTGAACGCCATTTCTGCTTCCGCAGTCCACTGAAAGTCGCTTTTCTTTGTGCATTTCTTTAGGGTTTTGAAGAATGGCAATGATTTTTTGGCCGATTTAGACAAGAATCTGTTGAGGCTTGCCAGCTTCCCATTTAGCTTTTGCACGTCCTTCAAACATTTTGGAGACGGCAAACTGAGGACCGCTTCCACCTTATCCAGACATACTTTTAATCCGTTAGCATTCACTTTATACCCTAGAAACGTGCCTTCTCTCATCCCAAAGGTACATTTTTTTAGATTTAACTTCATGTTTATCTCTCTGAGGGTTTTGAATGTTTCTTCAATGTCTCTGATTACTTCTTGCTCCGTGCAACTTTTAATGACTAAGTCATCCACATATACTTCCAAGTTCCGGCCAACTTGTTTTTGGAAGGCTTTCTCCACCAGATGTTGATAAGTTGCTCCAGCGTTTTTTAATCCGAACGACATTTTTGAGTAACATAATATTCCTTGACTTGTGATGAATGATGTCTTTTCCTCATACTCTTTTGCCATTTTAATTTGATGGTATCCTTTGTATGCATCCAGAAAGCATTTGAAAGGGTACCCATAGAGGGACTCTACCTTCCAGTCTATTTCTGGTAGCGGATAACCATCTTTGGGGCAAGCTTTGTTCAAGTCTTTGAAATCCACACACATTCTCTAGCTGCCTTCATGCTTTTTTACCATTACTGGGTTGGACAGCCAGCTGTGATAATGGACTTCTTTCATGATGCCGGCGTCCACCAGCTTTTCCACTTCTTCGTAGATTGCTTTATTTCTCTCAGGTGCCTGCCCTCTTTTCTTTTGTCTGACGGGTAGACATCCTTCTCGGATATTTAACCTGTGCTCTGCTATGTGTCGCGGGACCCCAGTCATATCCACTGGCTTCCAGGCGAATATGTCAAGGTTGCGTCTTAGCAGACCGCACAGCTCCTTCCGCCCTTCTTATGTTAAGGTAGAGCCTATTGCTATAGTTTGTTCCGGGTACTCTGGGTGGATTGCTACCTGGATTTTTTCTTCTGTGACTTTGTTTATTACGGGCTGTGATACTCCTGGTCCTGAAACCATTGTGCATTCTAATGGAATAATCCTACTACTCCGTAATGTGACCGTTCTGCCTACCACTGGGAATTTTAGCATTCCGTGAGCTGTAGACGGCACTGCCTGGATTCTCCTTACTCCTGGCCTCCCTATTATTCCGTTGTATGGAGATGGTGACCTTACAACCATGAAATTCATCCATGCGGGCGTTGAATGTTCCTCATCGCCTATCTTTACAAGCAGCGATATTTGCCCTAGCGGCCATATTATTTCTCCACTAAATCCGACCAGTGGCGTGGTTGCGGGAATCATCTGGCTTCTGACCTCTGGGCGGAATCTGTTGAAGCAATGTTCATACAGGATTTCTGAAGAGGAACCTCCGTCCACATACATGCGGTGAACAGAATGTCCTCCCATTTTAGCCTCAATAATCATGGGACCTTCCGTCCCATCCTCCTCCCCTAAGGGCGGAAAAGAGATTACTGATTCCGGAGAGAAATTTTGAGTAATATTTTGTTTGGCTACCTTGTGCCATGGTTGTACCATCAGTATTGCCAACGGTTTTTCCTTTCCTGAGGTTTCCCCCTTTTTTGCCGCCTTTGCCTGGTCTTTTCCACTACTCTGCTTTAATTCTTTGATTAAATGTGACAGCTTTCTCGCTTTAAGCATTTACTCAATTTGCCTCTTTAGGTGCATGCATTCATCAGTGGTATGTCCTACTTCCCTATGAAACTCGCAGAATTTGCTAGCCTTTCTTTTTTCTACCGGGGTTGTCATTGGCGGAGGAGGCTTGAACTTCCCTTTGTCCAAAGCCAGGATTTCTTTTGGTGTTTTTATGAGGAGGGTGAATCTGTCCTGCTTCTGTTCTGGCCTTTGTTGGTTCCGGAATCTTCCTTTCTTGAAGTTTTGCTTATGTCCGGCTTCTTGCTGTTTTGCATGACGAAAATGATTTCTTCCATTCACGATTAGAGGCCGCCATCTCTCCTCTGAGGAATGTTGTAGTTACTCTCATCATTTCGTCTACTGACTTTGGGATTTTATCATGTAGTCATTTGATTAGCTCGGGGTTGGTAATTCCGTGCATAAATCAAGAGATTTTCATGCATTTCGGAGCTCCCTTCACGTATTTGCATTCGAGTTTGTACCTTCGCACGAATTCCTCCGTGGATTCCCCATCTCTCTGCTTGATGTTGTGGATTTCGACCGGATCTTTGATGCATTTTTTCTGCTGGAGGTAGTTCTCCAGGAATGCTTTCTTTAAGTCATCGTAACTATCAATGGATTCCTGAGGAAGGTCATCAAACCACACTCTTGCGTTTCCAGTGAGTGTGGAATTGAACATATGACACCATGTTGGCATTGCCCAACGTTCCGTTTTAGCAGCCGCCTGGAAGATTTTTAGATGATCTTCTGGGTCTTCACTTCCGTCGTATGTCTTGATGTGACTAGGCATTCGTGTTTTTGGGAAGTCGAAGTACCGGATCCGCGGAGTGAAAGGATCTGTTTCTTCACATACCCATGGTTGGGACAAATCATCCTCGACACTCGAATTTTACGTCTTTGGCTTTGACTTCCAATGTCCTCATGCGCTACGCTCACTTTCTGATAGCGCTTTCATCATTCGCGAGGATACTCTTTTGTTATGATGTTTTTCAGAGGCAAAATCTGTTTCTTTTGGACGAGAACTCTGGTAACAGCTTTCGGTGTCTCTGCGGCTACTATGGTATGACCGACGCCTTGAATCGTTCGAGTACGTGGATATGCTTTTCCCCTTGTCTCCGAGCCTGTGGAAGACACCCTTCTCCAGCCTTTTGAACACCATTTTTCTTTCCGTACCTTTTTTCCTTGGTGACTCAGAGTGGTGGCGCCTTGGCTCAGGGCTTTCGGACTTGCTCCGGACATGTCTAGATCCGAGCATTTCCTTGAGGTCCCTCTTCTGCTCGGTGTTCCTGACTCGGAGTGTTGTGAGGCCTCCTCGAAGTTAAGACGAGCTTTTACGGCCTTGAGCTTTTCTTGCTGCACCTTCTCTTGGTGCACTTTCTCGGCTATGATTGGTAAAAGTTGATGGTAATTCCTGTCACAGTATTCTCGTAAGGCTGCATCGGAAGCAGGCCTACCTAGATCCTACGAAACTTGCTCTTTCCCTAGCGTGTTCCTCACGGCGGACGTGGGTTGGCTGAGGGGAGTTCGCTCGTTAGTGCTCATGGTGAGTATTTTAGAAAACGCGGTTGTATTCGCGGTCCCACGGATGGCGCCAACTTGTTAGTACAAAAAGTATGACGGAGTGTGAATTGGGCTTAGATCGCTTGTTGTGAACCTCCAAGTTTTCTTTAAATTGGGTCTTGTACTAAACCAAGTGATTGATGATGATTTCCTACACAGATGAAAAGAAAACCGTTAGTCTTACCGTGAGGACGGACCCCACGATTAGACTCCGGCGTAAGAGTAAGTACTCATGTTGTCAGAGAATATGTGTGTGTAGAAAGGTGTCAGGAAAATGTGTACCTTGTGATGTGTCAGAGGACTCCTATTTATAGGGAGCGAAATACTAGGGTTTCCTAATATTTCGCTTATAGCTGTAGTGGAGTGGGGCCCTTGTCGGGCAAGGGTCCGTGGTAATCGTGACTGCGGACGCGAATTCCCTTCCGCAGATGCTAGTTGTTCCGCGAATGGTCTACGGAAGCGGCCTATACCGATCCGCGTCCGTCTTGCTATACCTGGGTCGTGCCAGTGTAGTTCTGGGCTTAATCTCGGCCCGTTATACTTATTAAACTTGTTTTGATTGGGCCAGGGCCCAAATGTGACGGTACAACCTAGGCCCAAAGGCCTGGTATACCCATTATACGTCATCACCAACATATTCGTTGAGTTGGCTGCTCCTGAAAGATTGATCAAGTAAAAAATAACCAATGAACACTTGGATTTTCCAATTAGAAATCAAGGGACCAAAGACAGTTTAAGCCATTAAGTCCGGAACCCAAAGTTTTAGAGGTACATACAAATGAACCATTTTCATATTCAAAGTTATGCACTTACACTGGTAGTAGAGACATCCTTGACCAAAATATATATGTATGGCATTGACAAGATATCCTGCATTAACATAACAAGGACAAATGAGATAAATTTTGGTTTAAACACGGCATAGAGACATACAGATACATACATACACATATTCCACTGTTACAAACCCTTTACCCAAAAAATAAGATATACATACACACATGTCATCCTTTTAATGCTCCCATTTCAACAAGAATGGTCATTATTTACGATCACACAAGACTCACAATCAATATACATGACTTATTTATATGAGTGACCCCTTTATAAATGACTTGTTTTAGCTCACGAGTTAACTAATCCAGAAAAATTAACCTCAAACAACTTAAATAGAATTGTACAGATGAACAAATTACAACTATGTCTTAGAAATTGTCACATAGAAGTGCATGAATAAACATATCTACGTAGATGTGTACTTTAAGCAAATTCAAGGTAAAAATAAATGATAACCAAAATATTTATAGATAATTAATAACATCGACAACAATAATGCAGTTGCGATAAGATGAGCCATTGGGAAACTAGATAAAATAAACTTATGACCGGGTACAAGCCGGCTTTCAAACTCCAAAGCGATTTTACATGCGACTGCTAAATATATAAAACAAACACAAATTTAAACCACAAAATTCTACTAACGAATTGTATGCGAATCTTATAAACAAGGATCGTCTCTTCTCACACGCTACGCACGTACACACCGAAATACCTAAACTAGTAATGATTTTCCAATTTCGTCACAAACTAGTTCATAAACATTAATAATTAGGCTCAGATCAGGTCATAACCTAGCATAGAATGTTTAACTATTGGTTAGATTAGAACTTTCATGGAACAGTTAGGCGATATGAAAATAAGCTCAATAGTAAATCTAAATAATAAAAGTGTTGCTACATTGATTAGCTAGTTTAAAGTGATTCAAATCAAAATAAACAAATTACTAGAAATGTATATTCGGTCAAAATCAACTAATTGGATCAGTCAGCTTACATCGCGATTGTATCCGGCGGCGGAGGTGTTCGACTGCGGCGGAGCGCGACGGAGGATCGTGACCATTAACCGTTGTGACGGCGGCAAAGCGTGGTGGCGATCGCTAACCCGACAGAGAAATGATGAAGAAGAATGAATGTGTAGGAGAAAGGAGATTAGCGATAAATGATAAACTCTCAAAAACTAATTCGGCCCGGGTTGGATCCCCAATTTTCTTTACTAATATATAAAGCATTTACGACTATCTTTAATAAGAAAGTCTAAAAATTCAAACACACCTGCTTGCGTGATAGTACGTTAAAACTTAAATGTGTGTTAAGGCTTTCTTTTTTAGGCGTATGTATTAAAGCTTTTCTTTGGTTGACGGAGTGACGAGTTATTTTGTCACTTCAACTGGTTTATATTGAATAGTGTATATTTTTTTTCTAAAATGCATACTATTTTTGCTACGGTATATGTTTTTTTTTGAACGGCAACTTTTATTAGAAAACACTAGCAATGAGCTAGATTTACAAAGAAATCAAAAGAGGGTGTTGAAGCCAACTAACCCAACTAAAAGAGCTACGGTGTATGTTAAATTAAAATACTAAAATTTTATTTTGTTATTACTTATTATTTAGACTTTCATCTACCAAAAATATGAGATTAAAGATTCTTCAACGATTAAGTGATGTTTTTATCTAAGTGAAATTAGCTAGTTCGATTTTGTGACGACTATTCTTTGTCGCTATTTTGTAAGAGTGACGAGAATTTATGACTAAAGGTTGCTTTTAGTGACAATATTTCAAGTCGTCATTAAAGCTTCTTTTTCTTGTAGTGAATGATAGAATATGACTAGAAAAACTAAATTAATTAAAATTTGAAAAACAAAGTTAAGAGACTGTTGGAGTGTAATAATTAATAAATACAAGTAACAAAGATAATAATTCTTCAAAGATAATTAAGAAACCCTTAAAACAATTATTGTTTCTAAAGTTGCCACATCCAACGAAAAATCAATACTAAGAACACAAACGCAAAGATCAATCTCCTAAGATTGGAATCATAACATTTGGAGCTCCGTAAGGTCCTTATGTACGCATCCGGCCATCGAATCTTGACATGAAATCCGCATGATATTTCCATAAAGAAGCGACCGTGATTTCTTTCTCAATATCCTCTCGTTCATAAGATCCTAAAGGAAACTTGTCATGAAAGTCGATTCTTGATCTTACATAAAACTCGGTTCCAAAAGGATTTGTTGTCATCAAATATGTGTAGTCAGTGGCGGAACCAGGAAATTGTAGTGTGGGGGGGGGGGGGGGGGGGGGGGGGGGCAAAAAAAAAAAAAAAAAAAAAATCACGATAGCAACAAAATACGGCGAAAAAATAGGATAAAAGTGGGGATCGAAATGAAAAATCGAGTATTGTCACTTAGAAAATGAAGGATTTTAAGGTTTTAGAGTGTTAAATGTTAGACTTTAGTCTATGAGTGGGGGGCAATTTGATTTTGTGATGGGGTGCACTTTAATAAAAAGGTCAATAAAATTATTTTTTTACACTAAAAACCGATATTTTTTGGCGAGCTATGGAGGGCACCGCCCCCATAACTTCTAAGTGGATCCGCCCCTGTGTGTAATAGCCCCCTGGTTCTAAGGAATAATTGGGGCCTTCGTGCATAGTATGATGGTGATGTGATGAAATAACATAACATTAGGTAAACATTACTGCAAACACGAAAAGGTTGCATAACAGAAATTCATAAGCCGGTACTGTCTCGCATTCGCCTTTATCAAAATGGTTGTGTGCACGCTCCTTCTGGATCTCACGTACGAGGTTCGGAGCGAATACTTAAACAAGAAAAAACAATAATCAGTTAGCATAATAACCATCTAAACATGACATTGCAATAACGCATCTATATATACAAGCTAAATACATGTAACAACAAACTGATTCATGTAAATAACATTAAAGACTTGATTATTATTTTATAAATTGTAACTAATTCCTTAGTAAAACTTACGTCGCATGACAAAAAAATGCTATTGAAAGCTCCCAGTATGAACCTGAATATTATATTCATATTCTTGATGTCGACTTTTGTGAGTGCTACGATTTATTAATTTTTCTTCGTGGGGTTTTCAAGTTTGTGAATGATTTTTATAGTGAATCAAATTGCATGGATGCATGGCTAGATATTTATATAGGGTGTACGTCTAGCGTAAACCCTAACCGACTACTAATCGAAATTTCTAGTTTATTGAAACTAAACCCTTCTTAATTTATATATATTTTTTTCATATTTCATCCTATCAATTTATGTTGTGTCTTTTATAATTTTACTAATATACGTTTTTAAGTTTCATATGACATCCGTTTAGTAATTTGTTGCTATAATAGAGGTGGCAATAGCGGGCTAGGCGGGTTCGGGCGACAGGCAAAACAGGTGATTTTTTAAACTTGAGTCAAACGGGCGCAGGCAAAACGGGCATGGGTCAAATGGTCTCGGGTCAAACGGTCTCGGGTCAAATGGGCAAAGAGTCTAAATTTTTGGTTTATACGTTTTCAAATGTTTTTTTACGTTTTGGTATGTTTTCACACGTTTTTCTTGAGCGTGAGAGAGAGAGCGAGCTTACATCACCTTATTTAAACCACATCCTTGCACAAACACACTAGCACCAAAATATACTCAATCCCAACTAATACCAACCAACGTTTTATCACTAACCGCCAATAACCATAACCCCTTCTCATCTCTTAACAACACCCGCCACAAATAATAACCTCCAAATCAAAACACACCAACCAAAACCCTCATACTCCCTCGACCCTCAAATATGTTCTCATATCAAACCTCCAACGAAACAAAACCCATCGAGCGCACGCGCGCGCGTGCGCGCGCGCGACGCGCGCGCGAGCGCGCCGGGGAACAAGAAACCATTAATTGGAAAACCTACGGATAAATCCTCTGTGAAATTGATAATACAACTATAGCCATGGAAAACAGTTTGGCATTTTGTAGGAATGAAGGCTTCTTATATATTAACGTTCATCAAGTTGGTTGGATACTGGATTTTGGATATACAATTTCCCTCATCAAGTCTTGGCTCTAAATTCCAAGAGAATGAAAGTCTTAAAATGTTGTATTCCGGAATTAAAAGGGCTCCCATCCTAATTTTAAATTGACGAATAGATTCTTTGGATTTAGGTGAGTGGTTTAACCTTAATGGTGCTTGGGCTTCAAATGGCTACAAAAAATTGCAAGCACTTTGGAAAATTCTTGTTCTTTGAGAAGGTGTGTGTGTGGCGCGCGCGCGTGCGCGGGAGCGGCGGCGCGCGTGCGCGGTGAGTTTCGGTAACTTTGCATAACATACCTACATCACATCAACTCATTTCGGAAACTGTTTCAAGTCGACATCAAGAATAGTCTTTTGAGGTTTCGGTGCCAAGAAATATGGATCCATGGAGTACAAAAATAAAAAGATGACTACAATGACATCTCCCTCCAACCACAGACTTAAAGGAGTGGATCAATGTATCGAATCATAAAACGCACGACAACCGATGAATGAAATTTTTGAAATACTCCAACAAAACTCAAAATATGGATGGAACAAAAGTTTTTGACAATGAACTGGATACGCGACAGGGACAAAAAACATGTGTGAAAATATGTAATTTCAATCATTTTTTTGTTATATTGTGAGTGAATAATGGGGGGGGGGGGGGGTTGGAGGGGAGGGGGGGGGGGGGGGGGGAGGTGGGGGGGTGGGAGTTGGGGGTGGGGTGTGTGGTGTGTGGGTGGTGTGTGTGTTGGGGTTAGGGGGTGGTTATTGTAATGGTGGGATAGTTTGAGTTTGTTGGTAAGGGGTTAGGTTAGTATGGAAAGTTTAAATGAGTGTCAATGCCTTCCATCTTTTTTCTTATCGGGATCATCGGAATACCTACTTTCTAAATCTCATCACAACCGGTTCTGATTGTATTCGATGTAAAATAGTTTAAAGGGTTTTTAGGCACCCCAAATAAAAAAGGGGAAAAGACACCAATTTTAATTCCTCTAACTTCAGAAATAAAGGATAATTCTTTTAGATATTATTAGACCACATGGATTTGAGTTCATGAAAATAACTTTTCATCATCTAGCAATTGTTCTACATCGTTTGCAAGACGTAGAAAAAATGATATCAAAGGATTTTCCCTTTTAAGTGAACTCAACCAAATCATTGATGTGGGCTCATCACTTGGTTACGATGTTAGAGGATGTAAAAAAACTCTAAACAAAATGATCAAAAGGAATCAGATTCACATGGTTTAGACAAATAATATTTTGTCAATAAATAGTTGTGGTACAGGAAAGAAAAAACGCATGTGGATAGCGAGGACATTTTGGCCCCCTTAAACACAATGTGCATTTTCTTGGGATTCAAGAATCAAAAATGACTCGTCTTGAGCTATTTCGAATTAAATCTATGTGGGGTAACTATGCTTTTGATTATGCTTGTAGTATGGCTCGTGGTCTCTCAGGTGGTTCCTATTTCTATAAAGAGACCCAATAGTTCCTCTAAGAATTCTATTTGGTGTGACGACTCGATTATTGTTTAAACAAAGGGAATTTTGGAAAAAAAAGAATGTATGGTGAGACGTTTCATTTGAAATTTTTATGGCCCACAAGATCAGTTCTAAACTTGCCTTATGGAATAGACTCACAGACTTCATGCATCACCATAATGGCTCCTATATTATGTTTGGAGACATGAATGCCTGTCAAAACGCAACAAGAAAGTTTGTACTACTTGAATAGGTTTGAAGCTGATCATTTAACTCTTCATTGATTCCACAAGGTTTAGTCGGATCTCACTATTGGTGGTATTCGTTTTACTTGGATGTATAAAGCAGGTACTAAACGTTATAAACCATGTATCGCTCCCATATTTCAGGAAGCTGTGACTATTCTCTCCCCAGATTGTTCAGATTACTGCTCTCGGATAGGTTATGGTCTGATCATAACCCTATCCTTCTTCATATTGACAAAATTGATTTTTGGTCCCACTCCGTTCAAAGTGTATGAACTCGAGGCTTCTGAAGATGGTTTTGTATAACCTCATTAAAGCGGAAATGGGAATTGCATGTGATTCTAATCTCAGAAATCATGAAAAGTTTTGCCGCCTCAAGGATAGATCAAACCATGGACTCAACATCAAGACGTTTAGAAAGAAACAGAAAAACCGTGGGCACTTGAGGAAATTAATTCAATGATGAGAAAGGATTGTTGAATAGGGATCCGACTATGCCTTCTGCAATATCACCGCCTCATCCTTCTTTCAAGAAATTGAAAAAAACATAATTTGCTTCAATGGATATTAATTTCAAAAATCACATGACAAATGGGATATAAAGGGGGATGAAAATTCCAAATCTTCCATGGGCTCATCAAGCCACCAAATAAGCAGAATGCAATGATCATGAGATTATGGGTTGAAGTATATTAGATCAATAACCCTTGTTTGATCAAGGATCCTTCCTTCAATTCACAAAAAGGAAATTCCAAGCTCAAGATTTACAGAGTTTATGTACTCTAACCTCCTCTTCCATTCCCTTAATTGCATGGATCGAGAAACTCTTGAAAGACGTTACCCTTGAGGGAAATTAAGTGAAGCTGTTTGGGCTTGTGGAAGTATTAAAGCTCCCGGGCCCAGATGGTTACTTCTTTGGCGTTTGGGAGTGCGCGTGGAAGTATTGGGGCACTATTCAGAAGGATCTATATGATTTTGTTAACTTATTCTTTGCTTCTTGTGTTATGCCTAATGGTGCTAATTCTTCATTTTTCACCCTTATCCCAAAGGTCAACAACCCTACCTTAATCACTGACTTTCGCCCTATTTCGCTTATTGGTATACACTATAGCGCAGCGCGAGAGTGCGCGCGCGTGCGAGAGAGAGCTCAGCGCGCGGAGAGGTTATCAAACGTGTGACAATAAGTTTATATCACTGAATATCGGCGTTTATTGCTGGCGCAAATTCTTGATTGCCTCGTTATTCTAAGCGAAATCATTGAGTTGGTATAAAAAAAGAAAAAAGCAGCTCCTCATTTTTAAAGTAGATTTTGAAAAGGCTTTATGATTCCATAAGCTGAATTATTTGAAATCATATTCTCGACATTTGGATTTGTAATAAATGGTGCTCTTGGATTAAAGCTTGTCTCAATTCTTTGAGAGCTATAATCTTATTAATGGTAGCCCTACTTCGAGTTCCCCATTAAGCGTGGTTTTAGGGCCAAGAGAACCTCTATCTCCTTTCCTTTTCATCTGGTTATGAAGGTCTCCTATGCTTTTTAGAAGCATGGGAAATGTTTGATTTCTAGGTAATATTAAAAATTCTACAATAAATGTTTTCCCATTTTTCTATGCTAGATGAAGTGTATCATTTATACGGAATATGGAAACTAAAGACATGTATAATATCATCTGTTCCCATTTTTCTATCTACCTCGGGTCTCAAGATAATATTCACAAGTCTAATATTTATGTTATTGTGGTTAATAAAGGATGAAGTTTTAATAGGCTAGACATGCTTGTTGATTAGCAGGAGATATCCCTTTCAATTACCTTGGTCGCCCCATTGGTTCCATATGAATCTATGCTAGCAGGAAGACGCTTGGATGATCCGTTTTTTCATATGAGGCTTTCCTCTAGAAAGCTAATCTTTCTGTCGATTGGGGTCGTGCCACCTCTATCAAGTCTGGCTTGGTAGTCTTGGTAATTTACTATCTACGATTTTCAGAAGCACCCAATCGGTCTATCAAGACCTGGAAAGAATTCGGGCTAAATTTTTTTTGTGGGTGGTAATAAGATGAAACTAAAATAGCTTGGTCAAATGGACCATTATTCTAATTCTTTCGATAAAAGAGTTAAACATTGGCAGTCTTAAAGCTTTCAACCTTGCTCTTCTTCAAAAATGGCGTTTGGATGGTTGCTTTCTTCCAAAAAAACGCCCTTTGGGTTTCAGGTCACCAAAGCTTATCATGGTCAAGAAGGATGTTCGATGACAAATGGGTTTTGTAGCTTCAAGGGCATTTGGGCTAACATTGTTTTGGAAACCCCAATTTCTCCAATCGAAAGGTATTTTCTTTATCTAACACTTTTCGTTTTAAAGCAGTTTGTGGCACTCGATTCGATTTTCGAAAGATATTTGGTTAGGCGAGACCTGCATTTTTACAAGGTAACAATCGCTTCTATCAACTTGATCAAGACAAAGATTGTCCTTATCATTGACCGTATTAATACTGGCAATTGTCTTGGAATTGGTCTCGGTACCGAATCTTGTGTTTAGAAACTTGCTATTTACGTGACATGTTAATTGAGATCGTCAACCTAAATATGATGTCAATGAAGATACTTGTACTTTGGAGTCGTTGGTCCTAATGGTACTTTTACCGTTAAGGAGCTCGTTATAAGGATTTGACGGAAAATAATCCCTTCCCACTCTCGCTCATGCTAACTACCGGGATAACTCTATGCCCTCGAAGTGGGGGGCAATGTGTTTATGTGGAGGCTTTTCCTTGGACCGGCTCCCTCATAGATTGAATCCTCTCTTTCGCGTGGTATGGATATGAGCGCGTGCGCGCGACGAGCGGAGAGTGAGCCTTCTTGTATGTCAATTTGAATCTGCTAACCAATTTTCTTCGAATGCGACTATTGCTACCGATATGTTGAATCTCCTTTTTAGATGGTGGTGATAATTGCTCTTTTTTCAAGCTTCTTCCCTTGGGATTCTTTTAATGATTGGATCATCCTCTTGGCATGCTTTCTAAAGTAGAAAAAAAAAAACCAACCCAGGTTCTATGTTATTACTACTTCGGTTCTTTGGTGGCTTGGAGGAAAACTGAAATAGCGTCACCGTTTAACTCTTAACCTTGAAGGAAAAGTGATCTATTCGATAATGTTCGATTCTCTTCATTTTCGTGGCTTCACAATAGGGACCATATGAAGTTATCTTGGAATGACTGGCTTATGTATCCCCTTTCGATCGCGCGTAATGGCAATGGTTTAGAGCTGCTTTTTTGGTTTTTTCCTGTGGAAGTGTCGTTGCGTTCAAGTTCGCTGGGTTGGTGTACCTGTACGCCAAGGTTTTTTCGTTTGGCATCTTCGTCGATTTTAAGGATGGTTCTTCTTTTCATCCTTCTCTCGGGACTTGTTTGGGGTTTCATCAAAATCCATCTCGAAGTGAAAATCGGTGGCTCGGCCTCCGGGATGGGGGGTTTTTCTTTTGCCGAAGTGAAAACCGATCCGTCGGCCTTCGTGTCAAAAGTTTTTTCATCCCTTTTGATTCCCTCAAGTTTAACAGTCTTGGGATTTTACATTTTTTGATGTTTTAATTCCTTTTTTGTTGACTCCTATTTGATACTTTAAGTTTCTAGCGTCTTGCTAGACTCTTTATATATATATTTCATCTTTGCCGTTCAAAAAAACGTCGCATGATAGATAATGCTATTGAAAGCTCCCAGTCTAGGAACCTGAATATTATAGTCATATTCTTGATGTCGACTTTTGTGAGTGCTACGATTTATTAATTTTTCTTCGTGGGGTTTTTAAGTTTGTGAATGATTTTTATGGTGAATCAAATTACGTGGATTAGTCGTGCGCAAACCGGTTAACCAGATCGGTTCGGTTTGGGTCAAACAGGAACCAGTTTCGGTCAACACGGAGGAAAAACCGGTTTGCCAAAAACCGGAACCGGTTTGCCAAAAACCGGAACCGGTTTGAAACCGGTTTCTTACCGGTTTGAGGTGAAACCGGTTTGCCGGTTTTTTAAACCGGTTCGGTTCCGGTTAACCGGTAAAACCGGTTTAGTCCCTTTTTTTTTGATTTTTTGTAGTGTTATACTATAAACTGAATAACCTTCAACTTTTATTTAATACAAACCATAATATTACATAAACGAAATACAACATAAAGGAAATACAACACAACATTAGGAAATTTAAAATACAACACAATACTAGTAGTAACCATGTGACATAGACCTATCATGTCCATCTCCGGTTTGGTCTTTTCATCTTCGGTCTCGCTCCATCATTAATCTTGTCGTGTTTCTCCTGAAGAGCGTCGCTACTAGCATCTAACGCAATTTTTTGATCGGTAAGTTGAGTGGCTTCATTTTGTTGCACCTCGACATTAAAGACACCTTCTTCAACGTCTAAGGGTAGTTCAAGAGGAGATGTGTCTTGTTTACGCTCCTGAGCGTCTAAGTGATCCTTCAAGCACATGCACATCTCTAAAGACTCCGGATTTTAGTCTGTGTCAGTCGGATTGTCACAACCTACCACTTTTGAAAATGCGCTTCAGAATACTACCGAAAGAAGCTTGACACTTAATATATCCATCCATGCCGGGATAGAATAGGAATAACTGATTTTTCCCAATGCTTTCCAAAACCCCAATACATCAAAAGTTTTAAATTCCTTGGGATGGAAGATGTGAGGACCAAATCCAGCATGGATATATTGCTCATACTCGAGGACATTGATGATCATCCCTTGCCTTTTGTTAGTATGTCCCTTTTAAACCGTAGCAAACGAGCATAAAGAACACGACACACCCCGATTAAGAACCCCCACCACATTTTGATTGAGTAGGTTAAGTACCATATTTTTTGTATAATACATATTATATAAACCTATGAAAAGATTCGTGAAACCGAGAGGTGCCAATGACCTAGTTGCAAAACATCATCTTGAAACTCCAATTCCCTACATATATCTCGATAAAGATAGTCAACCCTGGATAACATTAAAACGCGCGAGTGTGCGTTTAAAGCGGACTGAACAAGTAATAAAGACTTTGGCAGTGTGTTCAAATACTTCCTAAGTTTTTGCTTCATTGGTTTAACCATACATTACAACACCACCCCCTCAAGTTCTAATTCAGATAATTTGCAACTAATGAAAAAAATCTGTGAATACCAATGGAATAAGTTGGGAAGTAAACCCCGACAAGAATAACCGTATCATTTTTGAACACTTCAAGTAATGGGTTTAACATTTCAATAATAACCCAATATTCCTCCGAAAATTTTTTTAAACTTCTACCATTCTTATTGACCAAAATGTCATGAAAATACGCCAACGTGGTTTCTGATTCAAACCACTTCGAACAAAATTTAGGTCGCAGAAGTTGGGAGGTTTCCATCGTATCAACCCCAATTGAGTGTGGGGGAGCGAGAGATGCAGGTTTATCTGCAATCCATACAGATTCTAATAATAGCATTTCGGATTTTATCACCAGTTTAAAAACATCTATTAACATTTGTTGAAAGACTCTTTCATTTGATAACTATGGACCTTTAAACAGCTTTCCACAACCAAGCTAATGATGTGTCAACACAACGACTATGATAAAACCTACCCCCATGGTGTTTATTTTAATATATTTTCATGGCGTTTGTGGTGTTTCTAGCATTATCCCAAAGTATTGACATAATTTTTTGTTGTGCTATACCATAAATTGACAAAGACTTTTTTCCAAAATTTACTTCAATTGTACACCGGTGAGAGACGGAAATCTTCGAATGAAATGACCCCGCTTCATCATTTGCCAATACTAGGTCAATCCAATGTGCGGTAACCACACATGTAAAAACCGGGAAAATTATGATGAGCGGACCATACATCCTTGTTAGGTTTGACCCTCTTAATTAAGTTAGCAAACCATCAATTGTGTTGCTTGTTTAGCCGCTACCCCATAATTTCTTCATCACGTTTGAAGTAAGATCGACTTACTTGAGTGTATCTTGTTGCATAGTGTTTTTCTGGAACACCCTCGTTGTCTGCTCTTTGGTCAAAGTGGTTGAAATTGTAACCCTCTTTAATCACCAAACCTGTAAAATGTTTCTGATTTGTACATGAAAAGATTTTCCCATCTCGTCCCAACGATGTGTTTTGCCCCGCTTCCGGATTTTGATGTCTGCTGCGCCTTTAATACTTCACATGCATGAGTTATAATTGCTTCTTCAACGTCGTTTGTAACCCCTCCGATAAGAAATAAAGCAATACTAGCATGACTTTTTCTGACCGTTGGTCATAATGCACAGTTGAAGTCTTTCCAAACTTTGGGGGTTTTGATTGTTGTAATATTTCACTATTGTCAGTGCACTGATGAAACCAACACCGGGTGGTAGTTGAGCCGGATTTCACTGCCGATTGAGGTGGATAGTTTTTTTTTGCTTAAAAGGATTGTGTCAGTAATGTAAGTTTGTGATTTAAGTAAATACAACACCCTTATTTAAAGCACAAGAAAATCATGAATCCTATCCAGTTATCCTCAAGAAAATCTATATAGGATAAAATAAAATCAAAAATAGTGTGATTCCCGGTCTCCAATTGATAAGAAAATCGTGTTCGGTTCCCAAACAGGTATATGTAAAACCGGTTTCAAAAAATCGGTCGTCAAACCGGTGGTTTTGGTGAAAAGCCAAACCGGTTCCAAACTGCCGGTTTGGCCAAAAACCGAAACCGGTTTGGTCAAAACCGGGGTTGACCGGTTCGGTTTTTGGTTTCAACCCGGAAACCGGTTTGAAAACCGGTTTTTTTGCCCACCTCTAGCATGGATGCATGGCTAGATATTTATATAGGGTGTACGTCTAGCGTAAACCCTAACCGACTACTAATCAAAATTTCTAGTTTATTGAAACTAAACCCTTCTTAATTTTTTTTCATATTTCATCCTATCAATTTATGTTGTGTCTTTTATAATTTTACTAATATACGTTTTTAAGTTTCATATGACATCCGTTTATAAATTTGTGAGAGTCGCGAGCGGATAGAGTGCCGAATTGGCGGGCTGGGCGGGCTCGGGTGACAGGCCAAACGGGCGCGGGCCAAACAGGTGATTTTTAAAACTTGAGTCAAATGGGTGCAAGCAAAACGGGCACGGGTCAAATGGTCTCGGGTCAAACTGTCTCGGGTCAAATGGGCACAGAGTCCAAATTTTTGGTTTATACGTTTTCAAAGGTTTTTTTACATTTATGAAAGTTTTTGTACGTTTTCGCACGTTTTTCTACGTTTTCTACGTTCTTGTACGTTTTTAAACGTTTTCGCACACCTTCGCACGTTTTGCACATTTTTCTACGTTGTCGTTCATTTGCGTACGTTTTCTTACATTTTCGTCCGTTTTTCTTTACGTATCGTATTTTTCTACAAACAAAAAAACAAAAATTTGTATCTCGGAAAAGAAAAAAACACGAAAACTAGTACGATTGATACAAGTCACTTGTGCTATAGCATCAGAAGAGCATATATCAGATTCTAGTAAAATGCTTATGATAGAAATTTCATATTACACCATTTTTGGTTTACCAGATCATTGAAATACAAAGATTAAGGCTTATAGGCTTAATTTGAAGAAATACTATTGGAATGTGGTAGTCGGATACGCATTATATACGACTTGAAATTACGTGAGCCTATCGGGGGCACACACAAATACACGAAGAGTATGTTTATTAGATATTTAATATATATACGTGTTATATATTCATTAAATATTTAATATGTTTCACGATATTTATTTAAACGACCGTTAGACGCAATAACTAACTAAATACTCGTTTAGTATAAGAGAAGGACTAAAGTGTCGAAAAACGAATCCCTTAGGACCCCATAAAGTGGCTGGAACTCTATGAAGGTTCTAGGAGGGGGCTTGTTATCATTTTTTGAAAAATTGAGGAGTGGAGAACAAAGACTTGGAGTGGGAACAGTTTTAGGGTTAGGGTTTAATTACTATATAAACACACCGTGTGCTCCATTCCATTCGTCCCACACACAAAAGAAAATATATTCTGTATTGTTTTCATCTTCTCTAAAAATCACATACAACAAGTTAGGGTTAGGGTTTAATTACTATATAAACACACCCTGTGCCATATTCCATTCGTCCCACACACAAAAGAAAATATATTCTGTATTGTTTTCATCTTCTCTAAAAACCACATACAACAAGTTCATAAACACTAAAACTCCTTTTTGTTTTTTTTGGGTAAAGGGTTACCCCGATAAAGTATATTAAAACCAAAAAAGTTAAGTACAAATAGAATGTGGCTGAAGTACCAATTAACCACAAGTTAAACAGCTTGATAAACACCTAAAAGTAGTGCTTATGACATGCCATAAACACTTATAACTCTAGAGACAACTAATTGCAACTAGAACAAATGACAAAAAAACAAGCTAACCAGCAGCCACCGTGAAAGATGAACTTCTATCGGTTTTTTAATTTGGAAATAAATTTGTCGTTTCATCATACACATTTTCAACATCTTCTTCATCATACAAGGCAGAATAAGAATTAGACGTGGCGATATTATCATTCTTAGAAGCAGAACTTGTAGTCTTCAACATAGATGACGATCTAGATGCATTACTCACATGAGTAGCTCCTTTCTTTGGTGCGCTTGTAGTCGCCTTCAGCTCACATTTAACATTTGGTTTAACTGAAGGACCAACAAATTGACCACCATTAGTAGACTTTGATTTACCTTTTTTTTCTTCTTTTTACCCACCGTTTGGAAACCATCATTAGTCTTCTCAACAATAGGATTAACAACATTAGAAGTAGCAACAATATGATGACTCATCACCTTTTTAGGGCAATGGTCATGAACATGACCAAATATCTTACATATATCACACCTAGGCGGCCTCCATTCATGAACATGACTATCATGAACATGACTATCATGAACATGACCGAAACTCCTTTTAGTGTTTTCTGGATATAAATACAAAATGTTTCCATACTATATACAACAAGTGACATTTAGTACACTGGTTGTGTTGTTTTTTGTGATCCACAAGGCCCATGTTTGAATCCTATAGAGGCCACTGTTTTGGTTTCCTTTTCTTGTTTCTAGTTTCGGGATTAACCCTTTTTGCATTAACAACTACATCAACAAAGGATGTTTAGTCCAGTGGTGGGATTGTTGTTTACTGTTCTGACTGACCAGGTTTCGAATCCCATGGTGGTCAGTTTTATGGTTTTATTTTTTGGAAATTTTAAGTACGATCCAAACGCATACCACTTAGGTATTTGGATCGGATCTAGAACAAGCATTAAGCACTCGTTGTTAGTTTGTGAAGCAACTACTAGCATCGTAGCGTGCTCGTGTGACGTGTTGTGTAACTATAGAGGTGGTAATTTAACCACTAAGTTTTCAAGATCAAGAATCTCGTTTATTGATTTTTATCATTAAACATAAAGGTTAGTATTGCTTATTTTATACGTGTGTTAATTCTTAATATCAAACTAGATCCATCCGTTGTGTACTCGTAGTAAATGGTTTACTAGTTTATAAAATCCCAACAGTGGCATCACGAGTCAACCTCGTTTGGTGTTATGGATTACACGCTTATAAAAAACGCTAGATCCGCTAAGTAATAATATATTTATTGTTTTAATTGAAAATTATGACAATAATATGCCATTCTTGTCATAAAGAATAAATAAAACATAGATCTTGATTTTATTACTAGTTAATATAGATTAAAAAGAATGAAATTAATTTGTTAATTAAGTTTTGTTTTTATTCTTTTTCTTTTTCTGGCCTTAAGACCCACACAATCATGTTATGTGATGTATGTGGCGAACTAGGTACTAAGATGAAAACCTAGTGAGGGTTTTTTGGTTCTCCATTTGAGGAAGACTCTTTCAAGAACTCGGAGCCTTACATGTTTTACTGCTTTTTATATAGAGTCTGTCTTCACCTCATCCCCTCTTATTGTCTGTTTATATGCTTATATGACTTTTCCATGTGACTTATTATTATATGCAAAATATTTTTGAAATTATAAACGGATAAATACTTATATCAAAACGTGTTTTAATTAAATCAAGATTCTTGTAAACTTATCGAGGTGTGAAAAATATACTCGGCGGTGATAAGTTAATCTTGAAATTTTGATTTAATTATGTCTGTTAATTTACAAACATTTTAATGAATTCCTTGTGACCTAGTATGTGTTATTTGTTAAAATTATTTTTGACAAATTAAAATGGATGTTAAATCTATGAAACTTGTTTTATTATAACTTGATTATACTTTGTGAAGTCTTATATGTCAATTTGGGTTCGACTTACATCCAATAATCATGGCCTATAAGGTTTCCCACGATGAGATTTGCAAATATACATCAATTTATAATCCGATTAAAACTACAAAAGTTTTGTGCTTTTATCATATAATGAATTGCTACTACATTATGACTTGCAAGACGTATCACATATGTGTGGGTTCGTGCAAGGACATGGCTTTAGTGATCATCTAAGGTTTAATTGACCTTTAATCTTTTCCCGCACCACTTCATGCGGTAATTATTTGAAGAACTTGTGTTTTCGGACACATGCAAGAGTACAATATAAGGTTTGGTCAATTTGTAATGTTTCCTGCGACATTAGCATGCCTAAAATAAGTTAACAAAATTATTTTATCTTAATACGGGCGAAGTAGATTTCCTTCGCACTAGGGGGTCTTGGAAGCTAAAAGCCTCCTCTGAATGTCTAAAATGGAATCTCCTCCCACCCGCTCGTCGGGTTCGTATGCAGGGTGCCCGAGAATCGCAGCCCTCTCTACGGAAATCGAAGCATGATTCTCACCGTGAGGCGCGGCCCCTGATGATGAAGGACTGGGAGAGGCGCCTTCACTCGACGAGAAGTATGCCCACCATCCCTCAGAACACGATGACTCTTCCATCATAAGAAGGGAGCCCTCTAAGAAATTGCTAATAACCCGTAAGAAATGGGAATGCAAAAACCATCCACCTGGATAGCCCTTTGTTTATTAAAAAGTAAGTGACGACACGAAAAACCAGATAGAGACCATTCTTGTAAAGGAGTTCGTAAAAAAGGGAGGACCCCTGCCTTTGAACAAAGAAGATAAAGTAGAGTTATTCTAAAACAACAGAAACAAATTGGGGGTAACTGTTACCCATCTCATCATTTTTATAAACAGCAACACACAAAAAATGCACCAATCAAATAAAAAACAAATCAGAACCGTGATTTTCAAATAAAAAACACATCAACCGATCAAAAACACATTAGAACCTGTCAAAAAACACATCAAATTACTCGTTATTCATCGGATTCGAAGCTTAAAATCACAAAGTTATCGAGTTATCCAGTTTCACTCAGTTATTCAGTGGAATCGAAGCTCAAATCAAGCAAAATTGCTCATAAAATCCTGAATCTTGTAATCCGAATGAACAATCACTATAATAATGATGAATTTTGAACTGTGAATCATCCAAAAATGAAGAAAAAGTAAGTTGTAACTTGTAAGTGCACTAACTTTGTTAATTAATCAAATTTAAAACAATATTACAATGAGTTTTGAAGTTTTTTTGAAAGTTTATTATTATATCATAGTGTATTCTACTGTATATGGATCAAATTTGGCAAAGAAAATAACTTAAAAAAGTGCTTGTTAAAACTGCACACCATGTGTTTGATAAAATGTCTAAATGAAATTCTATAACTTTGATGCACCAATTATGTATTAGGGCATAAGATTGTATTAGTGCATCTGTGTTTGTGGTTGTTGAATCAGGTTAATTAAGCCGAGCATAGTTTTGAGGTAGTTGTTTAGTAAATGAGTTTGTATATTTTAGTACCACTAGTACAAATCTGGAATTTCGTCACACATGCTGTTTTTTGAACGGCCACACAGTCAGATATTTATGTGACTAAATGTACCAGGATAAAATAAACAGCCACACTTGAACTCATTTTGTGTGACCATTTCAGAATTTCATTGACACACATTTGAATATTTATGTGACTAGACTTAACTGGTAATTTTTTGTTGATTATTTAGTCACTTATAATTTAAGACGTGTGACAGATACAAATAAGTTTGAAACATTAGTCACGTCACACAATATATATACATATGTGACAAATATATGTCACACAATTGAATAGTGTGACCAAAATCCATATATGGTCACATGAAGTAATTGTGTATGTGGCTAAATCATATAGTCAAGTTTGTCACACATTATTTAAAAGTGACTGAAATTTTTTGCTGAATATTTAGCCACATATGAATTTGAAATGTGTGATAACTGAAAAGTAAGTTTGAAGCATTAGTCACGATATACATTTAAAAGTGACAATATTATGGTCACACATTGTCCGGTTGAACAACATTCGATCCGGTCTGAACACATTTGATCCGGTCCGAACTCATTCGATCCGGTCCGTAGTCCGTGATCTCAGACTAAATCAGTTTCGAGCCGATCTTAATTTGACCCGATACTCACCCCTACTTGTAACACCCCCAAAAACGTGTCGCAGCGGAAATGTGTCCGGGGGCGTTACTTAATAATATACAGCGCTAGATACAAGAGAACGACCTCTAAATGTGTCGTTTTGAAAAGTAATCTCGTTGATCTTCCTTAAAATAGGAGACTAACATTTATTCATAATTGCTTCAACAATGAAAAGCTTAAAAGCATACAACAATATTTGATCTTTGTATATAAGTAGAAATCCAATGAATTGAAATCTTGTCATTTTAGACTCCAATGACGCATCGATAATCAAGCATCTAATTCACCTGGGAAAAAAATCATGATAAAACGATCATCATAAGTTGGTGAGTTCATACGGTTAGTTTTAAGGTATGAATGGTAAATTCCAATGAATTATATTTTGCCCACTGTGTCAATCATAGTACCATGTAAACAACTTTAGTGACTACTTGTGTCTCCCTTTACTAGGTATCTAAAATGATTGTCGTTGACCATTTCAACCCTTTTAATAGTCCTCAAAGTTGTATGCATAAGTGTTGACATCAAAGTTTTGTAAAGTATGCCTGACTATTTCAATCCTTAAATAGTCACAAAATGTATAAATATATGTTCAAATCCAAGATTTGTAAAGTATGCATGACCATTGTTATCTAATACAATAGTCATATTTGTGATTATGCTACACCACCTAAGTTCATGAAACTGCGACGTAGACCTGTTTGTATGCCACTTTATTCAAGGCACAGTAAGAATGTTCCCATCGTAGGTGTTCCCTCCAAGAACACCCAGGCAGTAATAAAAGAATATGTTCCCATCGTGGGTGTTCCCTCTAAGAATAACCGGGCATTAATGAAAATAATTTGTACCCATCATAGGTGTCCCCTCCAAGGACACCTGGGCATTTCTGAAAATAGTATGTGTATGTGATTGGTGGCCCCGCATGCGCCAATCTAATCGTAATCCGACATGGTATAACGTTCGTTCCTAGTGATAGCTAGTCAACCGAACGGGGATTGTCAATCCCATATAGATCTATCTTATAACATTCGCCGCTTCCCTCTGAGTCATTAACAGTTATTGCAACTTTAGCGATAATCTATAATCATATAAAGTTATAGTATGTGTTTCTGTTCAAAAAATTAAACCAAGTATTGTATCTCCTCGTGAAGATTATTAAATGAGTATTCCAAGAACACCCGGGCATTTACTTGTAGTTATCAGTTCAATCCGCTTAAGCTAATTCGTAATCATTTCAAAAGTAAAGTATGTATTTGAGACCAAAAATAAAGTCAAATAATGTATCCCATAGCGAGCTATGTAAATGAGTATGTAAACCAATTTGTAATCAACCATGTAAATGCATTTGCAAACAAGCATGTTCTCACCCCAAAAATATATGTAAAACATGGGGCTATAAACTCACCTCGATGTTGTAGAACGATTGGCAGGAATGCGCATATTAAGCGCCAGACAAAACGGAAACTAGAACGGCTCGACCAAGAAGTTGCGGTTTATCTTAACGGTTATATCCTACTAGCCTAGGATAATGTATTTGGGTTTTCCGATGAATGAGTACATCAACATGACACGTTGATAAAAGATTTAGATTTAAAGTTGTAATAGTTTGGTGGTTGGTTAAATAAAATAAATCAAGAAGTAAACATAAGGTGTGTAATATATTCCGTATAAATTACATAACAAAAATGACCAAGTATATAATTCATACCGTGAATTATATAACAAGATACACAACCAAAAGAATAACTCAAAGCGTATATAATACACGACATGTGTTATATCTAAAAGGTAACAACTAAAAATAAAATGGTCTAATTATATAATACTTTCCAGGTATTATATAAGAAAGATGATAAAAATAAATGAAACTAAATAATTTGACACGCGCCCGGATATCCCCAAGTGATTAAATAGAAAGTTTCTTTATAAAAATAAACGCACGTTTAAAGTTTCGGATTAGATAAATGAAATCTCTAAAATTATAGCTTACGTTTGATTACCGGTTCTTCACGATCTAATAATTCTTAAGGCATTTAATTCGTCCTTTTCAGGATAATAAGTAAAGTAAGATTTGTAAAAGTTTACTAAGTGTAGCGATTTATAAAAATCTCGGCATGACCTGTTCGTTTATTTAACGTTTTCCATATTAACAAAAGTTAATTAGTTTCCCTCAATTAAATCGATCCATGTTGCAAACCTAAACACCCCCCTCAAGGTTATTATCCCCAAATCCAAACACTCCCAAATACGTTATTAAACACCAAAAACAAAATAATACACAACACATTTATTTAACCATTAAACCACCATTAGATCCGGTTTTATATTTATAAAATCTTATGATATTTTTACTGGTCGATTTGTACTATTTCAAACCACGACACCCTCACGGCTGCTGCTGAACCAAACACACCTTAATGTATTTTCTGTTAACCCAAACACGCCCTTAGTGTCTCTGTCCAAACCAAACACACCCCTTGGTGTTTAATCTGCCAAACCAAACATACCTTTGGCGCTGTTAAACAGAAAACCAAACACGCCTTGTGGTGTTTGCCTAACCAAAAATGCACCCTTTTTGTGGTGTTTCTGCCTAACCAAAACGCACCCTTTTTGTGGTGTTTCTGCCGAACCAAAACGCACCCTTTTTGTGGTGTTTCTGCCTAACCAAAACGCACCCTTCTGGTGATAAAAACCAAATGCACCCTAGTGCATAAACCAACCAAACGCACCATTGGTGGGTGAATTTGACAAACCCAACGCACCCTTATGATGTGCAAAACCAAATACACCCTATGTTGTGCCAATCCAAACGCACTCGCTGGTGCTGACCACAAACCCAACGCACCCCTTTATGGTGTATTAACAACCAAACCCACCCTACGGTGGTGAACCCAGATCCAAACACACCCTTGTGGTTGTTTTATAAAACCAAACGCACCCTTGTGGGTGGTCTGTTAAACTAAACGCACCCTTTGGAGGTGATCGCGGCTGGCGTCGATGGTGATGTGGCGTGATGATGATGATGATAGTGGTTTGTGGGGGTGGGGGGGATGTGGTGTGGCGGTGGGGTGTTGATGGTGGTCTACGGTGGCGACGTAGGCGTATGGGAGATGGTCACGAAGAGATGGTGACGTGTGGTGTCGTGGGTGTGCGTGATATTGCGGAGGGGGTGGTTATTGTTGGTTTCGGTGTGGGTGGTGTGAGATGGAGATGGTGGTGTGCGACCGGGGTGGTGTAGATAGGGGTGGTGGCGGTTGGTGATGAGATGAGAGTGGTGGTGACGGCGTGAGGAGGCTGCGGCTGGCCGAAGGTTGGTGGCCGGAAAAGTGGCCGGAGGTGGGGGCGGCGCCAGATTATCAAAGGGAGAGGGAGAGATATATGTGTGTTTAGGGTTTGATAGAAATGAGAAACCCTAATACACCCTCTATATATACAAGAAAGTATGAAAAATAAAGTAGCAAGTCCTTAATAGTGTAGGGTAAAAGTTGTAAAAAATTCCCACAGGGACCTAAAGTGAAACTTTTGGTAAATATTGGTTCGGGACTCGTTTGGGCTAGTTAACGGGTGATTTAAAATACGAAACTCGCGCCATTGCGTTCCAAATTATTTTTCCTACGAAAATGAGTATTTACTTGATAGTATTTCATAAATATTTTTATAATATTTAAAAAAAATATTTGTTATTTATTTGGTATCCCGATTATGCCTTGTCCGAAAGAAATGAGTTTTAACTCGAATATTCGCGTTAATAACAAACGCTTTTGAATAAGATGCTAAGTAATTTATTAAATATTTTTATTTAATAAAAAGTGATGATTAAATATAAATTTAATTATTTTTGTGTCGGTACGCGTTGTTCTCATTTCTAAAATTTTGCGAGGGTATTTCGGTCATTTTCTGCTTGTTTTCGGGTCTCGGGCAAAACTAAAAAGTTGTCCGGAATGTCGTTTTACATCAAATTGCTTTAGAGTTCGAGTCGTGAAAATGTGATTTAGCGGGTCGTTTTTGATAAGTTAATTTAAGAATAACATATATCTTCTCGTTTTTAAGTCAAATAAGTTAAAAATAAATTTGCACATGAGAGATATGTAATAATAAATATGATTTATTATTTAAATATATTCTGAAAAATTACCGGTTACGCGGTAATCGTTTTTATGTGACAATAAAAGATCAAGAGTCAAAAAGTCAAGTCGGACCCAAAAAGTCAAAGGGTAAAACAGTCATTTAAAATTCTAAAAACTTGCCGGTTGTTACAGTACCTACCCCTTAAAGAATTCTCGTCCCGAGATTTAATTTGTGTTAACCGATGGTGTGACCAAGAAAAGATTTAAGATTTAATAAACCAGTTTTGAATATGACGTTGATAACTTTATTCAGCAAAATTTGATGTTTCGACACTTCATAAATTTTGGCTAGGTTTGACCAGGATATTTAATCCATCAAAATGGGTATCTCTAAAAAAATATCATTACAGGTCTTATGACTGATATACACACGTTATAAGGAAAGTCTCTTAATAGTGAAAGCATCGAAGTAGAAAGTGTAGTCGCGTGAGTATGTTTGTATAAAGTTTTAAATGTTCAGGGACGGAGTCTTGTTTCTGATATCTGTAATGTTCGATGATTAATAACGGACGAGGTTAATGAATGTATGTGTTCAACTTACTTGGCAGTACTAGGATGTATCGCGACCTAAGTCTTCGTACTAGTGGCCCGAAATGAATAGTTCGACTAGATGTTTCGCCGATAGGTGTTTATCTGGTTTAGGGGGTTGCATTACCTATTGGATAAAGTTGTACAAGCTGGGACCGCTCCAGGACCCAACAACAACAACCATAACGACAATAACTATAACAAATGGTGATGGGATGCAGAGAGTGAGGACATTTCGAGAAACAATATTCCCAGAATAAAGTTCAACAAATGGGAGGAGCTCGCGGGAGAGCTTATGCGATAGACGGCGGAATATGGTACTCAGTCGTTAGTTCGAGGATGAATCAACTCCATTAGTTCAAGTGTGCACAAGTCGGTTAGCTCCACAAACAGTTCATGATCGTAAAGATTTGTAACGGCAAAAGTAATAACTTAAGAATGAGATAAGGTAGCTCAAGTGAGGCCTTAAGATTCTGCTGAGTGGTAAGACACGATTGTGTTTCTAGACCTTTTTAACGGATTTCGGTGATTGTTGGGTTCAAGTTCGTACTCGTGTCATATTGGATACCATTAAGCCCACTCATTTATAATTTATTATTTACATAAAGAAGCGTCCAAATTTATGTAAGTAAGAAATGATAAACTTATGGTTCGGTGATTTACAATTTATTTATTTAAATGAAGAGGCGTCCCAATCCTTTCAAATAAAGAGATTATAAATCATCCTACTTAATAATTTCTGATACAATACGCGTACTCACACAACCTTCAAGGTGGTGGATGACATGACGCTGCATGTGCTCTAATGAGTATGGGACGAGTGTTTAAAACTCGTCTTTGGAGACGGGGAATAAAACAATCAGGCGAGATCGACATAGAGTTCAAGATAGTTAATGAGTACTCGGTTAAAGTAAATAAGATAAAGGTCATTATGAACGATTCAACATAGCAATTATCATATCAATCCTCCTATTACAAGTCCCGCCCATACAAGACTTGTAATGCTTAGATTCATACATAATCCTATGTAAATAAAATTGTGACGATTTTCGCGTAATACGATATTGTACAAAGTTATAAAAAAAATATTCTTAGAGACCATTGTTTAACTTACAATGTCTGAGAACGAAGTGAGACCATTGTGCAACTCACAATGTCTAAAAAGTAAAATGAGACCATTGTGCAACTCACAATGTCTTAAGAAATGTTCTGGTATTTATATAAATAACTCTTATATAAATAAACGTATGATATACGCAAAAGGGATGCAAGCATATATATTATATGTATGTATATCATGTAAGCACGTAATGTAACAAGTAATGTAAGCAAGTAAGCAAGTAGTGTGTATGCACTTTGAAAATGTTTGATGTGATGCAATGTTTGTGAAAACGGTTATAGTCTATGGTAAAATATGCAACCTAGTTCTCTATAACCAGCGCTCTGATACCAATCTGTAACACAACCAAAAATGTGTCGCAGCGGAAATATGTCCGGGAGTGTTACTTCATAATACAACAGCACAAGATACAAGAGAACGACCTCTAAATGTGTCGTTTGAAAAGTAATCTCGTTGATTTTCTTGAAATTGATATAACATTTGTCCCATAATTGCATCACAATGAAAAGCTTGAAAGCAATATAATGAGATTTGATCATTTGTATGCAAGTAGAAATCCATGAATGAAATCCTGTCAATTTAGACTCCAATGCACATCAAGTAAGCCAAGCATCTAATTCACCTAAGAAAAACATGTTTAAAAGTGTCAACATAAAGTTGGCGAGTTCATAGATTTTTGTAAGTATAAATGTAATTGTTGAAATCAAAAGATTCATAAAGTATGTATGACTATTTCAATCCTTATAATAGTTGCGAAAATATAAGTGCAAATGTAGAACCAAAAGGGTATAGTGTCTACTACTTCACCACAATATAATGAAAAATGTTTAGTAATTAGTAATTTTCAACAAAGTCGTGTGGACCACAAGATTTCTAAAATGTATGTGACTACTATAACAGATACAGTATCACATAAAATGTATCTACTGTTGCGCTAAGCTCATGACACCGAAGCTAATTTGTGTAGCATGATTAATAACGAACGAGGCTAATGGATGTAAGTATTCAACTTACTTGGTAGTACTAGGATGTATCGCGACCTAAGTCTTCGTACTAGTGGCCCAAAATGAATAATCCGACTATCTCTTTCGTTGATAGGTGTTTATCTAGATCAAGAGGGGTTGCATTACCTATTGGATAAAGTTGTACACATTGGGACCGTTCCAGGACCCAACAACCGCGACATAACCACAAAAACTATAACAAGCGGTGACGTGATATTGTACTCGGCCTGTTAGCTCCACGGATAGCTCATGATCGTAAAAATTTGTAACGGCAAAAGTAATAACTTAAGAATGACCAAAGTTTATAAAATTTATCCATGGTTATATCATATGGGACGCCCCTTATAGAAGAAATAAGCAAGACACCTATGAATTACAAGACTTACACTTTAATAAAAGAAACTACAAGTATACATTCACATCTTTTATTTTTACCAAGACATATGACAAGTAAAATATCTAGTAGACACACTTCCACAAATTCATGGGATGATCTCAACTATTTGAGGACATAGAAACATATAAGGCATGGACAAGGGTGGGTTTGGTTTCATATCACCACCCAGGGTGCGTTCGGTGGATAGCCACCGCAACCCCCTCACCACCGCCACCTCAACC
>BQNB010015500.1:62365-73153 GCA_026074375.1 Tanacetum coccineum
TATATAAACCCCTCACCCCCATCTCATTTGATTCGTCCTATTGATAAACAAATACATTCGACACAATCCTCAAAAGGAAAATCGTTTTCCTTGGTCAACATAGTCGGCTGCATAAATATTCATAAAGAAATGAAACCATTCACATGCATTGTTTCATGCTTGTTATACGCATAAATGTAAATAGTTGGATGCATGTCATTGGATGCATGTTACAAAGACATACATGATGTATGTAACCTGTATACTATGTGATAGTTTTATTTCTTTAATATGACGATCAGTGTTAATCTCATGGTGGCTGTTATGTTGTCTTTTTCTCTTGGTTTTGTTTGATCCAAACGTATACCACTTGGTATTTGGATCAGATATAAAACAAATATTAAACACTAGTTGTTTGGTGATCGTGAAGCAACGACTAGCATCGTGACGTACTTGCTAGACGTGTTTGTGTGAGCACTCGTAGAGGTGACAATTTAGTCACTAGTTTCATAACATTTGCTGTTGACTTTGAGGGTTAGTATTCTATTTACTTTTCATGTTCCTTCTTTGTTTATTTATTGTGTGTTAATTACATGAACCAAACTAGATTCATATCCGCTGCGTACTCGTGGTTGTTAATGGTTAACAGTTTATTAAATCCCAACACTGCAGATGTGCCACCTTATGCATTCTCCATATGACTTCCTAATCTAAATGCATGATACCATGAACTCTTCTTGTGTGGACAAATCCAACTAGCTGGATTTTTACCAGTACTAATAGGTTTACTAGACAAGAGTCAAGCTTTTGAAATATTTTTGTGTATTTATTCGTTAAACAAGAATTTTGGCTTAATTAAATTTGACACAAGATATTGAGTAGTGCATTAAATATTCGCATTATGCAGGTACTCCTCGGACAGAGGAGGAACATCGATTGTTCCTACTTGGTCTCCGGAAGTTAAAACATATTCGTTTGCAAACAATTACGATGTATCGCACCCTGCTCCATATCTGAACTAAAATAGACGGCCGCTTACCATCCCGCAGCAACGCGCAGGTTTATCTACTCGTTGTAATGTAAAATTCTATGATGTATTGTGACTTTTGTAATCCGGCATTTGTCTTACAACTTCATTTTAAGTATCATGATTTGTTGGCTCATTAAAAACTTTCTGGGCTCTACATCTAAAATTTTGTATTCTTCAATATGCAATTGTAAACTTGGTTATTTTCTTTGTAACTTATAAACTTATAGCCTTCCTAACTATGTAAAGAAAAGAACTTAAGAATATATATCGAGCAATTAAGTATGAACCTATCAAAGGGTTTAGCTTAGTTGGTAACCACTTTTAAAAAACTCATGGGCCCATTGAAGAGATTTTGTGGATAAAAGCTTAAGTGCTCGAGTCTCGGCTACTGTCTACTCGAGTCGGTGCCCCACAAAGCAATCAGGACCACATATGACCAGGTGCATATATTTTTTTAAAGCGCAACACTAGAACCACATTTTGATGTACTGAGTAAATTTAAGATGCATTAAGAAAGATGTTTTTTTTAAAAGTTAACATTACAAAAATTCACGAGTGTCTCGCGACTCCGCAAGACCCCTGTTCCGTCCCTGATCATACGTCATCATTGCCACAAAGGTATTCCAAAGCCTTTTCTTTCTACTTCTTTTCTACGGTCTTAATTATAGACTATGCAACCAACGGGCATTTGGTCCAATGGTATTGAGGTTTTACCCTCCTAGGCAAGGTCTCATGTTCGAGTCTTGTCTAGGGCGATAGGGGTTTCCTCCCGCGTGTGTAAAAGGAAGAGTGTCATTGCCTTCTGGGCTGGACCCAACCTGGTTGTGTGAGCTCGCTACCCCTTCTAGGCTAGGGGCCATGTAGCCACAAATTGCCGTTCCAAAAAAAATGGTGAAGATTAATATAAGATTTAACTTTATTTAATGGATAAGATTAAACCTTAAAAAACATCCACCACCACTTCTTACCTTTATGTTTTTTAATTAAAACACACTTTCACCTTTATTTTTAAAAATCACATACCGCAAAAACCGTAAAACGTCCACATGAAGAAAGAAGCGCATCATTCCAAAGAAAGAAAGACGAAGACAAAAATGGCAAAGGCGTAAGAATATTGCTTTAAAGTGTGGAGAGCGCGAAATCATCTCATGGAGAATGTCCTGAACGCGCGCGAGCCGAAATACAAAAATTTAAATGGCGAATGTTGAGGATCTTGGAGTGATAGAGTGCGAGTGCGCGGATGAAGAGGAAAGGACAAAGGACGAAAAGGATGATCTTATAGCTAAAGCTCTCAAATGAGGTACTTTCGAGCGCGCGCTGAATACTTTAGTGATGACCAATCATCATTAGACAAAAATGACTTAGATAGTGAATATAGTAGACTATGCAAAATAGGACTAAAAGTCATGGCTAAAAATAAAACTCTAAAACAAGCTAAAGCGAGCGTGCGCATTGCGTGAGAATAAAGTACTATAATTAAAAGATAAATTATCTAGGTTAGAAAAAGGTAAGAAAGTAAATGAAAAACGCAAATTATGTCAAGACCTTAAGCTTGAAAATGAGAAGATTAGAAAAGAAATATCTAGGCTAAATCAATTTAATGATAGTAGTCAATCACTTAAGAAAATAATAAGTTCTCAAAAACCTTTCGGAGATAAATCCGGTTTAGGATTTAATTTTACCAAAGGGTCACCTAGCGAAACCAAACAAGTAAATTTTGTAAGAGCTCAAGAAGTCGAGTCGAAAGAAAAATTGATAGAATCAAACCCAAACTCAAAACCAAAATTTATACTTATAAACAATACTAAAATTTCTATTGCAAGTGATGATGAGGTAAAACGTTTTTACAAACCTTCCTTAAAACCCAGAGTAGGATTTACCAAACCCACCATGAGGTCTAAAACACCTCCTCCGAGAAGAAAGGAAAACTCTCATCCTCCGTATCCAAACGACCTCAACCTAGGAGAGACCAAGGTAGACCAAATTACTCTAACACTAACCACACAATGTGTAATCATACACACCAACCAAGCTTTATTCAATGTGGAAGATGTTCACCGTGCATGTGTCCGAATCAAATGCAAAACATGTTTAGAAATAATAACTTCGGACCCATGAAACAATGGGGACCAAATGGCTAAATCACCACATCTTCCGAGGTTAATCATCTACAAGCATATTTTGGCTTTTGTCAAACAAATTGAAGAACTCATATAGGATTTTCATAAATCCTCATCCTTAAAGTTTGCTACCTTGAAAATTTTAAGATAATATCTCTTGAAGGCTAAGGTACATCTCACTCTCTAATTACGTAAATTATAGATTGGTATATGATATACTTAGTATTAGTGATAGTTAGGAAATATGGTAGTCACTAGAAATGCCATTTGTTGGCTTTCTAGTTTTTAAAAGAATTTGTTCATTAGGAACTATTCTTTCACATGGATTATCCATGAACCACTATAAAATGGAAATCTTCTATGGCCACGAACTCACGTAGACGAAGAAAAATGAGTTAGTGGATAATAATTAACATAGAAGTAGGATTAGTTTTGCATCGAAAAAGTCTCAAACCACTATGGATGAAACAAACTCCCTTCCACCTCGACGCTCGCCTCAACTACGTCTATCAAAATCGCCTTGTTGAAGTCGTAACTTCATTCCAATCTCTCATCCTCCACAATATCTACTCTCTCCCATTTCAAAACGTATCAATAATTATTTTACCGGGCAACCCTTTACCAAAAAAAACGTATCAATAAATTTTTTCGTTCAAAGAAATTAATTCATCATGTTCGCAAGAAGTTTAGTCACCAAATCATCTTATGTATTGACATCCAAATTATCTCGTTCGAGATAGTCAAAGAAACTTTTTAATTAAACAAAGAGTTAATTAAAAATTGTCAATATTCATTCTCACAAAACTAGCCAAGATCATGCATGATGAGTTTGAAATGAGTATGATGGGGGAGCTAAAAAAATTTCTTAGGATTACAAATAAAACAATTAGATGATGGAATATTTTTTAATCAATCAAAATATATTAAGGAAATACTTAAGAAATTTGGACTAGAAGACTCTAAGCCAATAAAAACCTCTATGTCTACAGAAACCAAACTCACGAGAGACGAAGAATGTGAGTTCGTAGATAATACCAAATATAGATGCATGATAGGTAGTTTATTATACTTAACGGCAAGTAGACCCGATATCATGTTTAGTGTTTGCCTTTGTGCACGCTTTCAAGAGGATCCCAAAACCTCTCACCTAGAAGCGGTTAAACGTATCTTCTGATACATTAAAGGCACTACGCATTTAGGATTATGGTATCCTAAGGGATCCGGCATAGAAACAATAGTGTATGCGGATTCGGATCATGCGGGAGATTACGTAGATCGCAAGAGCACTAGTGGTGTTTGCACGTTTATGGGATGTTGTCTAACATCTTGGTTTTCGAAGAAGCAAACCGCTCTTGCCATCTCCACAACCGAAGCGGAATACGTAAGCGCCGGAAAGGCATGTCAACAAGCTCTATGGATGAAACAAGCTCTCATAGACTATGGCGTTAGGTTAGATGACATTCCAATAATGTGTGATAACAAAGGGGCTATAGACTTAAGTAAGAATCCCGTTCAACACTCACGAACAAAACACATTGAGATTCGCCATCACTTCCTTCGCGATAATGTTCAAAAAGGAAATATCTCTATAGAAAAGGTCTCATCGGAAGACAACATAGCCGATATTCTAACTAAACTACTTAAACGTGAGCCTTTTATCTACTTACGTCTAGGTCTAGGAATGATGGAACAAATTGATTAAGTTTTCGGCATAATAATGAAATGATAATCATCAATGGACCAATTGTTAAAAATCTAAGAATTTTTTTTAACAGGGGGTGGCCCCCTTAATTCATAAAAGGCGGGGCCCTTAATTTTAAGGGGACCATCCAGACTTTAAGAGGACCACCCACCTGACTGAAAAATTTTGTTTTTAACTTAACCCCCTTATCAAGAAAAATTCTTTGTGTATTATATCTAGTTACTATTTCATATGTTCTTCACCCTTATGATCTTCAATTCATATAAAAGTATATTCCAAAATTATGTGAAATAGGTTATCTTACATCTTGTCATAAATATGTAGAATATTGAATGCTTAAGTGCTATGTGCTAAAAATCTTAATTGCCATAAAAGAATGGACTTGCTGCTAATTAACCACCAAAACAGAAACCCACACATAAAATTTTGAGAAAAATCAAAATTTGGGAAATCTGGGAAATGCCAGTAGGCGGCCCTCTTAATTCATAAAGGGCGGCCCCCTTAATTTTAAGGGGACCGACCCCTAATTAAGGGGATCGGCCCCTAATTAAGGGGACCGGCCTAGGCAAACGCGGGTAAAACAGTATTTTCACCTCCTTTTAACCAAATACCCTCTAGACTTAGCTACTGTTTCCCTAAATTCACAAACATTTCTTGGATTTGATCCTTTAAATGTTTATTCTTCCTAATTTAAACATTTCCTCCACTATAAATACATTCTCATCCATCATCATCACAATCATCCTCACCAATGACATCTCCTAACAAACCCACATCCAAACCATCAAGGGTAGCCAAAATGAGTGTGAAACCCATTTGGAGGAAGAAACTAAACCCTTGTAACACATCCAATGAGCTCAATGTAAATTCACCTACACCAATGCCAAAACCACTCACTCCTCATCATGAACCATCTCAAGAAAACAATCACCCTAATTTTACCAATTACCAAATCCTTACATTAGACACTCCCACTTCACCACAAGATTCTCACATCCTCCACTATCGAACCATATCAACCTTTCAATTCACATGTTACTCACACTCAAGCTCTACCTCAAAGTGATAACTAAACTCAACACAAACCACCTTTACCTCTAAGTAGAGAAAGCCTAGTTGATGCCATTAATAAACTACAAGACCTATCAAACCTCTTAGCCATGCATCTCTTTCAATAACAAAACAATATTCCCTCATCACCTTACTCTCTAAACTTACCACACACCCTCAACATTAACCAAGTTAAAACCCATGTTGGGTATTTCCCTTGTTGCATCTTTACCCAAAAACAATTCCTTGCTTTAACTGAGGATATCAATTAGATTGAATTCCTCCTCACTCGACCACATCCACCAGCTAGAGTTTCAAATGAGATTCTTTCCACAACACGCCAAGCTCCAAACTCTCCTATCAACAATACCATACTAATCTCTTATTATGCCTACATATAATCGTCTAACCCTTCTACTGTAGTTTGCAAATCAAAAATCCTTCTATGGCTATTTAGGATTTTTTTTAATATGCTTCTAAAGCATATTTGTTTTTCTTTTTATGTATGCTTGTGTGTAGTTCACACACATTGTCCTAAATGAATGAAGTATATTTTGCTTTGATGTTTGCTTGCACTTGTCATATTTTTCCTTCCTTCTTGCTACATGTTAGAAATATTTGTATTGTTCTAACTTGTTTTGTAGCAAGAAACAATAGTTCGATTCCTTGTGCCCTCGAACGAGGGGGGAACACACATCAGGCGGAGCATTTTATTCTGTCGATTTCTAGCAATTCTCGACGATGCCATTTTGATTCTACAAAAAAGTGAGTATTGTCATAAACACATAATACTTGTTTAAAAATAATTTTTACTTTTAATGAGTTTAAATTTGTAATCATCTAAATGGGGGTGATTGTTGATAGAAATAATGCCTAAAATCATTATTAATATTTTTCACATCTTTACGTTTTGATAATAACAAATTATTAAAAACGTTCACAAGCTACACAATACAAACACAAATGTGTTACACGCGACCAAGCTAAAAGCTCATGTCCATGTAACACTCATATGATGGATATCTAAGGGTTTGATTAACCATCATGGGTCACCCCGACACCATGCCCAAACTTAACCACTTCATTAACTCTTTCCACTAGTTACTTATAATTAACCCAGAATTGCATAATTTTATCATGACTTTACGTACCCCAAACCCTTACTTAATGACCCTCATAATTCATACCAAAAATCATCCATGTTTATTTATGAGTATATTAACTACTTTTGGATTTCCAAAAGCCATTTACATGCACAAGTACTCCTAAGAAAATCAAACATCAAAACAGTCCTAATTCGGATCTGATTGCACACTAAAAAGTTTGGACTTATTAACCATACTTAGACATAAAATTAGAAGGTATCCTTCTGGGGTTTCTCTATATACATATGGAAACTAACTACTGTAGAAGGGATAAGATCAATTCGAATTTTAAGTTAGGGTTTTACCCTCATAAACATGACCTAAATCTTACATGTATTTAGTGTTTTGACAACTTTTAGCATAACCAACATTTGAATGACTTCCCGACCTTAAAAAATTTCGAGGCTGGATTTTCTGGAAAGTAAATTCAATGAGCTACTGTTTAGAGTCCATAAACACAAAAAAACTATTACCATCATGGAGATAATCACTCGTAAACACAGCCCTAAATTCTGCTTATCCTAAATCAAGCTTTTATCGTAAATCTAACCTAACCAATTGCATGATCATGATCCACATCAAGCCCTAATCATTCTAACATCATTAAATATCATTAATATTCTTTATTTTATGTAAACCCTAAATCCATCATAAATTATGTTACATGAATTAAAAGAATAGACAAAGAAGAAGAACATACCTAACGATCTTACTTGAATTAACACGATTCAACACCTAGATTTCTTGATCAAATTTTTTTGTCGTCCTTATGGTTTTGAGAGCTCAAATTGTACGGATTTAATAAGATGGGGAAGGGAATGGGCCAAGTTTGGGTTTTAATCTAAATCCTACAAGTCCTAGTCCAATTCTACTTAGTTTAGTAAAAGAAAGTATTTTTTTTCTTTTAAACCCTACAAGTCCTAGTCCAATTCTACTTAGTTTAGTAAAAGAAAGTATTTTTTTTCTTTTAAACCCAAAACCGGACGCACCCTTTAAATATATATTTTTATAATATTTTTTTAAAATTATTAATTAACTAATTTACTTTATTTCCTTAAGTTTTTATAAAAACCTAAGCTAATTTGATTAAACCTTTTTACTTAAACGCTACTTACTAAACTTTCTAAATATAACTTTCATTTCACCCAACCACTTTCTATTTTTAGAAAGTTTGCTACAAACTTCTATATTTCACTCACCTATTTCATTTCTAAAATGCCACATTTCTTATAAACGCTTAACACTTAATCATCCAACTATTGACGTAGCATTACATGCAATACGCCAATCTTTTCCATTATCACTAAACGTGAACAAATGGAATACTTATAATCCAACACAACATACTTAAAATGAGATGCCCAAACACCTCAAAATGATATCATGCACATACTTAACTCACTTAGCACACATAAAATCACATAGCACACACTTAAACACATAAAATGAACTCTTAGCCATATCTAAAGGTATAAACTAACCTGCTCAAATCACGGTTGTCACATTTCATTCACTATGAAGATGGAAATCCTGCTTGAGCCAATATCAAACAAGCTCATGGTAGGTGACTTGTGCGATTCTATATGAATCAAACTTGTGACAACTGGAAAGAAACGATGGTGCGATTCTATAAGAATCAAACTTGTTCCAGGTTATGAATTAACGATTGCTGATGAATTTTTGAAATGATTAACACTCTCGATGTGTCACAAAATCACTTTAGCAAGTGACATGTCGATTGATTTTCAAATCAATTTTTTTATTTCAATAGGTGAGATAGTAACTCGCTGGTTCACTCTTATCATGTTGTCTGCTTTGAGAAGTTCCTATAATGAGAACATGCTGAGTTTGATGAATCTGATACATATGTGTTAGAAAGATTGGATACTTCAGCTGGAAATCCTGTCAAGGAGATTCTTCTTAAATTGAATCTAACTGATCACAGGTCAATCCTTACGGATTCAAAGGTTACTCCAACCATCCATGAGCAAATGACAAAGCCATATTCTTCCCCCCACTTTATTGCTAACTGTTTTAATGCAGGATATTTAAAGATGGAGGTGAAGGTACCTGATTCCAGCTGACACACAAGATTCATAGCCACATGCTCATACCCGATCGACAAATATAAAGACATCATGAAAGCTCAAGTACATGTTTCAAGACTTTCGCTACTCTGATATCGTACGTCCTTCTTGAAGCGACAAAGTGTTAAAGCTAAAGAAATTCAAGAAAGATGCATTATTAAAGCTTTTCAAGATTATTAAATCAAGAAATGTATGGGCATGTCGGTCTAGAAGTCACAAGTTCACGAGATGGCAAAGTTTACATGATGGTGAAACGAGATTATGCTTGGTTGATGATCTCAAGGTGTTCAAGATCACATTATCACATTCAAGTCAAGATAAAGGAACAAGCTCACATCAAAAGTCAATGATCACTACATCAAATCACAAGTTAATGATTGAAGTTAAAGACTACGAGCTCAAGACCAAAGTGAAAGCATAGTATGCTAAGTTTAAATTTTTGTAAATTGGAGTGACCTCCCTTAGGGGGAGATTGTTAGAAATACGAAAAAGTATCGGTCACTTCTAATATAAGTAGTCATAGCTCATAGTAATTAGTAATGTTATGTTAGTAAGCTAGCCGGGCCAAAGATACATATTAAGCCCATAATACAAGCCTATGACCGGTTATGCTAAGCATATATAAACCCTCTCCATACATGGAGAGGGTGTTGGTTGTTCATTTCACATATTACATTAATCTAATATTATCCTTTTTTTCTTTCTCTCTCTAAGTGTTCATCCAACCATCTCTTTCCCTCTCTAAAACCTAAAGTGAATCCTTCTATTTATGTGTTAAGATATTCTACAAAGGAGTGACATTACTATCATCCTTTTCCACTAAACATGTGTTACTAGTGGATTCAGGTTGCTCAGAATGCTGTCTCACATTGGCAAACACATTATATTCAACATCGTTGTGTACCTGTTCCAATGGCTCAGTATCAGTTCCTGAGTCTGCAGTAGGAACCTCCTGGATCTTTGCCATATAGTTGTAATGTGCTTCCAATTCTTGTTCATTGATCTCTTTATCTGTGTCCTCTAGCCAATCAGCGTGCTCTGCTTGTAATGGAACACCTTTCTCAGCTTGTTTGCACAACAACATCTTTTGCTTGTGATACATGTAGTCTTTTACCCTTTTTGGTTTTCTGCATTCCTTTGCGAAGTGACCAAATTCCTTGCAATTGAAACACTGTATCCCAGTCTGCTACACTACTTGACTGCCTACAGTCTCCCTAGCCCTAGCAACAGTCACTGTCCTTTTATTCCCAAACTGTCCAGTCTGATTGTCATTCTTGTACCTTGGAGTAGTATCCACATTCTTGTTTCTAGAGTTTGAAGAAGTTTTGAGGTTGTTGTTGGTAGGTTTGTAGATCTTTTTGAAGTACTTTGCAATGAGTGCCAAATTTTTCTGCATATCCTTATCTCTCTGAGCTTGTTCAAGATCACTGTCTTCTTCATAAGCTGACTCAGATAGAGGTGTAATTGGTTTGGCTATCTCTTTGCCTTTGAATTTGATAGATGCATTAGATCTGGTGGAAGATGCTTGTTTTGTTGTTAGTGCATATGGTTTGTGATATTGTGGTGCTTGATAATAAGTATCTGGATATTGTTGAGCAGCAACAACAAGTGCTAATGGGTTAGCATTCTTGGCTATTCTCTCAGCACGGATTTCATTAACTTCCTTTTGATACTG
>BQNB010015501.1:0-73145 GCA_026074375.1 Tanacetum coccineum
ACTTGGAAATGGTGATTCAATGCTTGCAAATGCCTTAGTACATCTTAGAATAGGTGTATATAGAAGTGTTTGGATTGTATAAAATTTTGTATGGGTTTGGTTTGGTGCTTACTTCTTGCCGTGGCCTAGTATAGAGCAAAAGAGAGTTTTTGGTTTGATTTTTCTAAGTGTAAAGTGTGTAAGTGTTATAACTCTTATGTATAGATGCAAGTTGGAGCTCCCCAGGGCGAGGAACTAGGTCTTATAAAGCCTTTATCGGACAGCTCTTTCAGTTGCTCAGATAACTCTTTCATTTCCGAAGGCGCCAATCGATAAGGTGCCCGTGCTACGGGTGCAGCACCAGGTACCAAATCAATTTGAAACTTCACTTGTCGAGTTGGAGGAAGACCCGGCAAGTCCTCAGGAAATACTTCATTGGTACGTCCTCAAGTCGCTTCTTCTCCTACTTGTCTTCAACCGCCTTTGCAGTGACATGCGCCAAAAAGATAGGAAACCCTTTTTGCATGTACTTCTGCGTTTTAGTGCACGAAATGATGTTTAATCGTGTCACATTTCCCTGGTTACTTCCATCACCGTGTATGATTAAGGTTTCATTTCTCCAGGGGATGCGAACAATCTTCTCGGCACACATAATGATCGCTTGGTACTTTGCCAACCAATCCATACCGATTATAGCATCGAAACTACCAAGTTCTACAGGCATTAAGTTTATGTTGAATGGGTGATTTAGTAAATTCTCTAATGGTGAGCAAATTCGATAGCGAAATTGTCATAGGGCGACTAGTAATGTGTCTTGGCTTCTCGGCTTAGGATTTGGTATAAGATGATGCCAACTTTATAGTAAGACAGAGTGAAGGTCTGCTTAGTTGATATGGTTACTAATTCGATTTCCAAAAGTAAACGCGTTCTATGAATACGCACACAAAACATGATATAAGTAGAAACTTGTTTTTTTAACAAGAGGTTTTAGAGTGAACTACTCTCAGCCCACGCTTGCGGTACTTCATGACATTATAACTAGTTGTTCAAGCCATGTATAATTTGAGGATAACGATGCATTGTTCATTTTCGTCAAATAGCGTTATAATTTCATGGATATTCGGTGAGTCAGTTCGTAAGGTAAGTAAGGAACCTTAAGTTAATATTGACGACAAGTTCTCCTAATACGATAATTGGATAGATTTAATTTGAATCATTCGTTAAACAGAAATTTTAGGAAATACATCGAGAACTCTAAGAGTTAAAGTCTAAGATAGTTTCAAACTTATTATTTGCTAGGCAGGTGCGTCAACTTTATCTTTTACGCTTTCGGTCTAAATCTTTATGTTGTTAGGGGCTTGACTCTTGGTTCTCATCCTCTTAAGGTATGACCATCATTGTGTCTAGTACCTTCATTTGGTTTTTATGACTTTGGTTCTTTCGCCTTGGGCAATCCTCTTGTAGTGCCTTGATTCCGCCACATTTCATAGCAATTAGCCTTTGGACTTGTCCCGTGCTTTGGTGGTTAGTAGTATTGTCATTTGTTGGTCTTATACAGTTACGGGACCAGATGCCCACTATGTAATGCAACCTGTGCATTTGGGAGACATGGCACCATCATGATGATAGTGGCATTTAGGCACATTGGCTTGGACCCGTCCTAAATTATTTCTTCCTCCCTGTTCCTTGAAGCTGTAGCTTTCGTATTTTGCCTCTTGTTCGGCTGTTGTCTGGTTCTGATTGTTCCTTGGAAGTGTTATTCACTTCTCTTGTTTACGGCCTGGCGTTCGGTCGTCGAGTGCTGATCTTTTTGTCCACACGTTTCTGAAACTTCACATGGACATTACTCTTGAAGTGTCTCAGACTTCCACCTTACAACAGGAGTGAGTTCGTTGATTCCAGCAGCGTAGGATTCTACACTCCTGGGTCATGTTGTCAACCTTCTTGCAATTCTCGCCTTTATAGTAATTGCCCATTTTGGTTACCTTCCCACTTTTCTCTTGTTGTTAACATTATCTGCATTACCTTGCAATTCTTGTTGTTCGGTCTGTTCTATTGACCAACGGTCCATGTTGTTTTCGTCTCATAAATGGCAATAGCCTCGATATTCGCATTAGCCACTTGAACGTAGTAGTGAGTCTTACAGACTCACGAGCTAATATTTGTAGATTCTCGTCAGAGTACTCTTCTCGCAACGTGCGTAGAGCAGATCACAGCCAGATGTCTCTGTGTTGAGAGTAGGCAGGTCCAGTGCGTGGTGCACGACGCGTGGGGTTGAGAGTAGCATCTCGAGACGGGAGATCTCTAAGATGCGGTGTTGTATCAAGAGACCGTTTCGCAAGAGTACTGAGAGTCGGTGTAAGAGTAGAGGAGAAATGACTGCCGTGAGAGAGTGAGAATTAGCTGGCGTTCAATAGCAGGGAGTCTGTACCGGAGAAGCGTGAGACCACGTGATGCGGAGATATAAGATAACTGCAACATGACATAAATAAATCCCCCTCGTTATAGTAGCTATGATCATAAACCAACAAGTATAGGTTAATACTTAAGACATCATTTCTACATGAGTAAAAGAGTACAAGCTTTTTATTAACACTACCAACCGAGTATTACTCAAGTTTAGTGGAATACAAAATAATCTATACTGACAAATCTATTTGTCTATAGGCCAGGGTGCCTCTCAAGATTCTAGATGCTAGACTCTTATGTTATCTTTAAGTGACTCAACATTCTCTGGTGGTGGTGATGATGAAGGTAGTGTACAGCAAAACTTTGGTAATGTCTGCCTTAGCAGATGGTGATCGTGGAGTATGGCGTTAGATAGACACTCGCTACAGTATGGATTTGGTTCAGAAAAACAAGATGATTGGGTGTGTGGAGTGGTGGGTGGTATAGAAGAAGACTCTTAGTCTCAAATGCCTCTGTATCTAGCTTGAGGGGATAGGATCCATCTGTAGGTACAGTTAGGAGGTCGACTGGAGCTGGTGCTCCTCCTCCTTTCCCCGTCTCCTCATCATTCTCAACATTCATCTTAATCATTATTCATCATCAGATGGTCATTATATAATTGTCTCATCCGTCGGCAGGATGGTCAGCAGGATCCTCCTCAGGGTCCTCCTTATCCACTTCCGAATCGGAGTTAGCAATGTAGCCTGGTGATAGGGCTGTAGGTGAGGCATCAACAGATAGAGGTTGATCCTTCATTAGTTCCTCTAGCTCCTCATCAGAAGCTCAATGGAATCTCCATGGCTCAGAATTAATATAAACAGACGTGTAGGAAATCGTCTATAATGAAAACATAACCGCTTGCAACGAGCAACACTTAACTTATATAAATATATTATATAAGGCTGGTATGGTCAAATTACGAGTATGACTTATGCATAAATGATGATGGTTTAAGGGTATCACTGTTCGATAGCTTAATGTTTAGGTAGCGCTTACTTAGGACATCCTACGAGCTTATCGTACTACCTTGCTTAAAGAAATATTCCCTATTTATATAAATAAATTCTATATATTAAATAAATGCACGGTTGCGTGAAAAGAATGCAAATCATCTTTGTAATATATACAATTACCACATAGTAATATAAGTACTATAATATAAACACGTATATCAATTATGAATGCATCTTAGTCCACTAATGCAATCAACTCGTCTTTTTTACTTTCTTCTTTTTGCTGTCATGTAAGCATCTAGTAAAACTACTAATGCAAACAACTAGTGTGTGTCCGTAAAAACCTTTTTATGAATGCAATGTTTGAAAATGGTTATAGTCCAGCAAAAACATTTGACCTGGTTCTCTATAACCTTGGCTCTTGATACCAATCTGATACACACACCAAATTGGGTTAGCGCGGATAATAGGGTCCGGGGCGTGTTACTCAAGATCGATGCACAAGATATATAAGAACGACACAAAATAGTCGTTTAAAATTATACATGGGATTTAATTGAAAGATCTAATACAAAAGAATATAGCATTTACTTGTTCTTTTGTTGGGGGGGGGGAATATTACAAAAGTTGACAATACATTTCCACCAAATATGATGGCACCTAAATCTTTAATGCGTGCAATCCAAAATATACCCCATGCATCCTTGGCATCATGCCTATTGTTCTCCTGAAAACATTGCTTAAAAAACGTCAACAATTGTTGGGTGAATTCATAGTTTGATAAAATCATAATGTGCAGGACACGCAAGCTTTTTAGTGATAATGCAACACATGAAGATCTCAAAACTAGATTACATTTACACTAAGCTCATGTCACTGAAGCTCGACATTTCTTTCTTGCAATTAAACTATATATTGCATTTTACGCCATCCGGATGTCTACCTAATCATCCATAAATTGACCATGTATAACGTTTCGTTCCTGGTGATAGTTGTCACCAAACGGGAGGTCGTTTTCCCGAATAGAATAGATCTATTAAATAAAATTCGCGCATCACATAATGTTATTTCCCAACTTAATCTATGAAATTGACATGTGTCATGACATGGGAATTAATTGGTGTCTATCGCAATTAGGCTAAACATGTAATCATTCTTGCGTCCAATTTATAAAAAAAGCATGTTTCCTCACATTGTTATATATCGGTGAAAATCGTAAAATAAATGTGGCGGGCTCGAGGAACTCACCTTGGGTTCAGATAATTCACAATACCGCAGATAAAGCGATCAGTAAGAAGATCGATGCAACCTAAATTATCACTAGGTCATTTTAAGTAACCAAAGTACTTGAAATCTAATTCTATAGTTGTATCTCGTTACTATCGTTCTAGGCTATATAATTTAATGAGGTCATGGACATGACGCTGACGAGGAGTTTGGGACACATTAAATCGTAAATCATACTAACTCGTCGATACGCCAATCGAAGAGGATCAATTATGATACTCCCTAGTACTATAGTATTTGATATCAGCATATTAATTTACATAGCTCAATCACCAAACTAATGGTTTTGGTTAAATATTCGTTTATTAAGTAAAATACGTTTATAATTTCACGTTTTTTTGTTAAACTAGCATTATTTTGCCGTTTTAAAGCAGATTTTGACGTTTCATTAGCCCGATTTTAACGTTTCTTATGTCCATCTTTTCGTATTAGGACGAGTTATCATAATTTGACATTTTCGATATTTTGACCTACTGGTGAACAGTAAAAATTACTGTTCACATCAGACCTTATATATATTTTTATCGATTTAATTGTCGTAAAACCCGTAAACGTCGTATTTTATTCGTTATAGCTCCGTTTTCAATGATTCTTTCGAGGACGTTCTTGTTTTTGAAAGTTCTATATTTTTAGGAGGTTTACAAAAATATAACTTTCTGTCATGAATAGTAACTTTTATAAAAGTATTAATTGTCGTAAACTCGCGAAATTCATAACTCGTTCGTTATTAATTGAAAAATTACGATTCTTATCATTTTGGAATCCTAAAAATATGTATTATTTGTTAAAAATAGTTAATAATTGCTGTTTATAAATTTTTATAAAATGTTTTTATAAAAAATTTTCTTTCGACTTCGGTTTATTAAGTTATAACTCGTTTTTAAACGTGTAACTTTTTCGTTATTAATCCGTTTAACAAGTTTTCATACTTTTTTCGGTATCGTCGTGAATTGGTTATTATCTTATATAAATATAAATGGGTATGTTTAAAATTCGAAATTAGGACAGCAAGTTATGGTTGAGTTTGTTAAGTCCATTTTTAACCTTTTCTTTTATAACTTTACCATTTTGTATTATTACCACCAGTCGTTTGTATCATATATTTATATCTATATATTATTGGAGATCAATGTGTCCATTATGTCTCATTTGTCCAAGTTTACCCATGTTAACAAATCATTAAATACTTTAAAAACCATAACTGTACTTAGTAACCTTAAGCTAATAGTTTTTCCATAATCATTTTTTATCCATAACCAAGGTTATGTGTAAATAACTTATGTGACTATTTTTAATCATGTGTTTATTAATATCATAAGATATATAAAAGTGTACCATTATGATGAAAATAAATAAAATTTTTTTACATGTTAATAATCTAAATGGTGATTTAAGCTATAAGAAATAATCATATGCATAAGTGGGAAATTTTTTAAGAAACAAAAGAGTTAAATAGACCTTATGAGGTATGATGATGATGACTGTACAAGTACTAAACTCTTGTTTAGCCACAGAAAACCAAGCTGCACTTAATAAACCCTAGCTTCCTTAATAGAAACCTAACTTCCTTTTCTTGTGAAATATCTGGGGAAATGGTGTGATTAATGCTTGCAAAATGCCTTAGCTTATATTTAGAAATAGGTTGTATATAGAAGTGTATGGATTGTAGAAAAATTGGTATGGATTTGCTAAAGGGGTGCTTGTTTGCCGTAGATATAGAGGGGTAAAGGATGGTGAATTTTGGTTTGATTTTTGGTCAAAGTGTTAATGTTATGAGGTCTTTCCTTTGTTACTTGCCAAATGTGAAGTAGTAACATGTTTAGGTTAGTAAAGGGGAACATAAAAGAGTCTTAGGAATGGCATGGTCCTAGTCTTTGGTCAAGGTATGGTAGGAATGGTTGCCAGTTATGAATTATGGTGTTAATTTGGACAAGTTGCAAAGTTTTAAACTAAATTTTCATGTATATCTTTGTACATGATGCAAGAATTTCGGCAAAACAAAGATGTACATGATATATTTTAGTAACTTTTATGTATTGGGTATAAAAGTGGGTATTTGTTGAAGCGTAGGAAAGTTTTTGTGGTTCCGGGAGTGCCTAAACGCAATTTATCGCGAAACGTATACACTTTACGTATCCGATAAAAATAAAATGAACAAGTTAATAATTATTCTTAAAATAATTATATAACCCTTGCTTGATGTAAACATTTAATTGTTTGGTGTCCGTTTACGCTAAACGATAATTTTTAACTTACGCGATTTAACTTAACTATTAAAAATAAAAGTAAAAGCTTACAGAAGAAAAAAAATATATTTTTTAGTAAAATAGATGATGTCGTAAAAGACCTGGGTAATATGTATGTTTACAGTACCATCCTTCCGGTTAGAAGAGCCTTGTCCTCAAGGCTCAAGTTTCGGCATTTGAGGAAAGTAACAAGGTATTCGGAGAAAAGATTCGGTTATTTCTCGGAATTGTCTTCACACGTTACCCAAGTATACTCAGCTCCTTGACGAGAGTTCTAAACGAACTTGACTAATGGGATTCTTCTTTCTCTTTTAGCTTCTTTACTCTCGTTCCACGATTCTAAAGAGTTCTTCAATACAAAACGATGATTTTCATCACCTCGATCTCATTCCAAGGGGCACTTGAACATCTGGCTCGCCAAACATTTCTTAGGTTTTGACACATGTAACGTGTCGTGAAACACAACTTAGCTCCTGGGTAACTCTCAGCGATACGCCACTGGTCCAGCACGCGCGATGTTTTCAAACGGTTTCGATCATATCTGGTGCTAGTTTTCCCTTTGTTACCAAATCGTCCACTCCTTCCATGGAGATACCTTTAGTAAACACTCGGTCTCAACGTCGAATTCAAGAGGATTCGCCTCCTTATCAGCATAGCTTTTTCTTGCGCGAATCCTAGACGTATCTTTATCTTTCATCGATTTTGAAAAATTTTTCAGGCGTTTCTTGACCAATCTTGGTCCAATAAGCTGACTTTCTCCAACTTCAGTCCATATAACGGGGGATCTACATTTTCGCCCGTACAGAGCCTCGAATGGTGCACACTTAATGCTTGTGTGGTAGCTGTTATTATAAGAAAACTCAATCAATGGAAGATGAGTATCCCAACTGCCACCAAAATCCATTACACACCTTGAAGCATATTACTCCAGCGTCTTTGGATAGTACGCTCACTCTGACGCTCGGTCGAGGGTGGTAAGCCTTACTCATGTCTAGTCGTGTAACCAATGCTTCTTGAAAAGCCTTGCCAATAAGTGTGACGTAAATCGACCATCACGATCTGTTATGATTGATACCGGCACACTGTCTCGCTACAACATCTTCATTGGTATAAATCTTTGCTAGTTTCCCGTCTTTAGTCTTCACGTATAGGTAAGAAGTGAGCCGAACTTGGTCAATCTATCAACAACTGACCAAATCGTACATGCCCACTGCTAATTTTAGGCAACTTTGTGACAAAGTCATTGTTAACTTTTCCCATTTCCACTCAGGAATTTTGTTGCGATGAAGAAATCCTTGAGGGTTTTGATGTTCGGCTTTAATCTTTAGAACACGTAAGGACATCTGCTAAATACTCAGCATGTCTCTCTTCATACCAGGCCACCATACAAGTATATCCGATCAGCAGTACATCTTATCCACCCCGGATGTACTGAATATCTAGGGAGTTATGAGCTACTTCCATGATTCAATTTCACTTACAACACCAACTGATGGAATCCAGATTACGATCAATAAGAAGTAAATTTCACCATTTTCTCGTTGTCAAAGTGGTCTTTCTAATCCTCTTAGCCATTCGTTGGGCTTTGAGATCCTTGGAAGCTTCGCTTTGCGCTTCTAAAATCTTTTAGTCCTAAGTCCAGATATGATTAGTAATACTCATAAAAACGTACTCGTCTGGGCTTCGAGTCTTTCTTTTCTGTCAAGGCATCTGCCCACCACTGTTCGCCTTGCCTGGGTGGTATTTGTCTCACACTGTTGTCACTGAGTAGCTCGATCACCGCCTTTGGCGCATATTTAAATCCTATCTGGTCAAATATGTACTGGAGACTTGGTGGTCAGTGTAGATAAAACACTTTTCGTCCATTAAAGATACTTCGGTCTCCAGATTTTAAGAGCGAACACCACGCACCCAATTCCAGGTCATTGGGTGGTATAATTTTTCTCATGCTTCTTCAACTGTCTTGACGACATATGCTATTACTTTGCCCCGTTGAATCAGCACGGCACCTCAAAACCTTGTTTTGATTCGCAATCACATTAGGGACCCATCAAAGTCATCGGGTCCATCGGGGAGTGCTAACACATGAGCATTGCATAGTTTCTCCTTCAGAATTTGGAAAGCTTCATCTTGCTTATCACCCCACACATATGTCTTATTCTTTTGAGTCAACAGGGTGAGGGGCTTTGCGATCTTGAAGAAATTCTCAATAAATCTTTCTGGTATAGTAACCCGCCAATCCTAGAAATGCACAATGAATTTCAGTTGACGATTCAGGTGGTCTTCCATATTCTTGACCGACTCATTCCCATGCTAGGGGTCCCGTGGGGATACGTCATGGTTGACCACATGTACCTAGGAACTGTACTTCTTGTAACCAAATTCATCACTATGAAAAATTTGGCATACAACTCTCCTTCTGGAGTAAGTCTAAAATCGTCTTCAGGTGGGACTTATGTTCTTCTTCCGACTTAGAGTAGATTAAGATGTCATCAATTAACACAAATTACGAATTTGTCCCAAATACGGCTTGCAGACGCGGTTCATTAAGTCCATAAATATTGCTGGCGCGTTTGTCAGTCAAATGGGCATGCTGTGAATCAAAGTGCCAATATCGGTTCTAAAGCGCGTCTTCGGTATATTTCCTTCGAAACTCTCAATGATGTTATCCCTGAGCGAAGACCTATCTTCGAGAAACCAGCACGCCCTTGTAATTGGTTCAAAAAGTCATTCAATTCTAGGGAGAGGGTAACAGTTTTTTATAGTTAATTGTTTAGCTCCCTGTAGTCAATACACATTTCATGAAATACCGTCTTTCTTCATTGACAAAGGAGCATGGGTAGCTCCCCATGGTGAGTGACTTGGTCGAATAAAACCCCTTTTCCTTGAAGTTCTTTAAGCTGGTTCGACATTCTACATCTGAAGGGGCTAACGGTATGGAGATCTAACAAATGGCGATTTGCGCCTGTTGGAATATATCAATGCAAAATTCTATCTCTCGCACAAGAGGAAATCCTACCAGATTGTCTGGAAATACCTCAGGGAAATCTCGGGAACAAACGTATGTCATCAAGCTTTTTTCTCATCAGCCTTGATACATGAAAGGTGAACGAAGGATCCTGTTTGGCCTTCGCCTCATGTACTTCAAGAATCTTGCATTCGGGAAGAGGAATACGCAAATCTTCTCATAACAATTGATGAGAGCTCGGTGATATGCCAACCTATCCTCCATTCCAATGATAACCTAATTCCAAAAAAAAAAAAGCTTCCTTAGGGGTTGTCAACAAGTCTATTTTCGGAACACGTGATTTAACAAGACTAACGGTGCAACTAGTAAAATGGTATTGGTGCTAACGACTTTTTCGTCTCTCGCAACTCTACTTCGTAGCTAGTTTAGGGGTTTAGAGTGAAAGGGGTATATTAATAAAAATGTGGGTAAAAGCAGAGAAGATACAAAAAACTCTTCTCAAGCAATCCGAATCAAAAGAGAATTACAAGCGTGTATAATTGATCATAAGAAGAAAACGTTACCCTGTGAACATTCGGATTCTGCTGCGGGTTTTCAATACACATAGCTCTCCCAACGGAGCTCCATCATTCTGCTGGTTCCCTTGCTTGCGGACACTTGTCCTTGTAGTTCCTTTCTCACCACACGAAACATGTCACATTTTGCAGGAGGGTCATTACCTGCACCTGAAGCTCTAAATCTACATTCCTTCTCCATTGACCTTTTCTTTGACATCTCTGGCACTTTTGAGGACATGGTCATGATGATTGTAAGTTGCACCGGTTGCAGTTTGGTAAAGTTCCAGCAGAAATCTTTCTCCAGTTGGGGCTGCAAGCATATGCCCTTGACCATTTTTCCTGTCTCTGTTTGTTGCTGGTGATGGATTATTGTTTCAGTTGCGGTTATTGTTGTTGTTGTGGTTGTTGTAGTTATGGTTATTGTTATTGTTGTTTTCTACTGGTTGTTTCACCATTTCCTTTTATTGCTTTCACTAATTCTAGCAGCCTTACCCTGAACTGATTGCTCGACCAGTTCACGGGCTATGTTGACTGCCTCATGCAAGGTTCGCAGGCTTAGAGAAGTGATATTTCCTTTTGATTCTTTCAGGAATACCCGAAACGAAACATTACACCTGTTTTATTCAAATCTTCTTCTTTTCAGTAGGCACAATTTCATGAACATCAAGGCTGTTCAGAAACGATTGTTGTAATGCTTCAATATCATCTCCTTTCAGAGAGTCAGAGTCAAAGCTCTTGTTCCACTCCTTTGGATTTCAGTTGCTGGGCAGTTTTCAGTGGTCTTAATAAGCTTTCACCATTGTCCAGGGGATATGATTAGCATTAGCAAGTCCAAGTCTGAACATTTCCGTTCCACGCAGGTTAGAGCACGACCCTCGAACGTGCACATAGCAAACTTCACTTTGTCATCTTCAGCTCATTGCAAATTTTCAAAACAACTTGCTCCATCTTTCGAAAACAACGTTTCAGTCCGTCTACACCTTCAGTCCCTTAAAAGGTGTGAGGCTTGCATTCATTAAATGTCTTATACGAACATCCATGCATCTCTGATACAATAGTTCATCTATTATTTGTTGATCCAGATCCACCAGCATTGTTTGAGTCAGCTCTAGTCTTTTCATATTTTCCAATGGCTTTGGCCACACGCTTTTCCACTATCTTCCCAACAGATTTCTTCTTAAATCTCATGGGCAGCATGATTCTGGCAACACAAGTACACAATTGTTGAGGAAGTATGTAAAGTATGCAGAGTTATGGCACTTGGTAAATAATGGAGAATGATATGAGTAATTTTTAATTAATCAGGATAGTCGATATTAATATAATTGATCGATAGGAATAGATATTGATATGACAGAAGATAGACTTAAGAGATCGAATTTAAACCAAGTATTATATATATAAGATTATATATATAATGCAATAATGATAATCAGAAAAGTAAGTAAGGATCGGGGAATACGCCGGCGCGTGGAGATTCGGACAGTGTATGAAGGATTCTGTTATTTAAAATGAAAGAAAATCTTTAAAACTTTGTGGTTATGACTAGGTTTTGAAATGACCCAGTATCCTATACCTTGGCTCTAGGTACATCGTTAACACCCCCCAAAATAGGTCTAAGCAGCATCGGGAATGGTAACAATGGGGTGCTACTTAAAGTTACAACAATCAAGGTATAGGAAACCGACCTATAAATGGACGTTTAGACAAGATATTCATTTGATGCCTAGCAAAATATCAGAGTTAATTACATTAGGTCCCATATAAGTTTTAAAAGTCATAAACATATCTTAATTAAAACATAAAAGCTTATTAATACCAAAAGATGACTTAAGTTTTTAAGGATAATAAAAGTTTCATAAACTTTAGATTAAACACAGATTCGTCTTCTTGATCATCCGCCACGGGTCCCGTCCACATCTTCATACTCTCGGACCTGAAATTATGCTAAAGTCTAACAAAGGTTGAGTGAAATCTTAGGTTTATCAGTAAAAGGATGGACACAACGATTGGAAGTAATAGTAGACTATGAAACACATTAATAGTCCTAAATAGGTATTATGCACTAAGCTCATGACACCGAAGCTTACGTACTTCAATCAATAGATGGATTTAGCCCCACACAAGTAATATAGGTTGCTTGCCATCACCCGGACACTCTAAATGTTAAATGCACTGATCAAAATAGTGAACCATGGAAAGGTGGGGATTGTCAGTCCCGATTAATAGATTATCCATAACATAGCAGCTCACTATAATACAATTGACGGTTCTGATAAATAGGACTTCCGGCAATAAGGGTATCTTCTGGCATAAATAAATCAGCAGTTATCTGGATAGCATTTACTTTAAAAACGCTTGTGTTCTAATAGTAAAAATAAGCAATGTAATTCACCCCATAGATTTTGTAAAAACAGTTGTAGTAAAAGGGGGTATGAATCACCTTGAGTGAATGGAAATCAACAACAGTATTCACGATAGAAAATGCGTCACGGAAATGACGGAATGCAACCTAATCCAATATAGGTCGTATAAGTACCAAGTACTTGAATCTAATCTTATAGTTGTTATCTCGTACTATCGTTCGGGCTATCATAATTAAAGAGGTCATGACATGACGTTCGAGGAGTTAGGACACTTTAAATCGTATATCAACAATCGTGATAACGCATCGAAGGGGTGGGAGGGCCTCATTATGATACTCCCTAGTAATATTAGTATTTTTGATAACACATAATATTCTTTATAGTCAATCACCAACTAATGGTTTGGAACAAAAAAATTGTGTTTAACAAGTTAGAACATTTTTTAATTATCGTATTTAGTAAAATGGGTATAACATTTCGCGTTCTTAATACCCGATTCTCGCGTTTTCTATGCATCTTTTCGTATCCAAGACGGTTATTCATTAAATGACATTTTCGAAATTCGGACCTACTGAAGTGAACAGTAAAAATTACTGTTCACATCAGGGACCCTTATGGATCATTTCATCGATTTTAATTGTCGTAAAACCGTATAACGTCGTAACTTTTTTTCTTTATAGCTCCGTTTTTTAATGATTCTTTTCGAGGTCGTTCTCTATTTGGAATGTTTATATTTTTAGGAGGGTTACAAAAAAATATAACTTTTGTCGATGAATTAGGTAACTTTTATAAAAATAGTTTTATAAAAGTCATTATTTGTCGTAACACGCGGAAATTCTAATCGTTCGTTTTAATTGAAAAATTACGATTCTTATCATTTTGGAATCCTAAAAATGTGTATTTTTTATTAAAAAAAATATTAATACTTAGCTGTTTATAAATTTATAAAAATGTTTTATAAAAATTTACTTTACGGACTTCGTTTATTAACGTATAAACTCGTTTTAACGTAACTTTTTCGTTATTAATCCGTTTAACAAGTTTCTTACTTTTTCGGAATCGTCGTGAATTGTATTATCTTATAAAAATATAAAATGGGTATGTTAAAATTCGAATTTTGGACAGCAAGTTAGGTTGAGTTTGTTAAGTCCATTTTTAACCTTTTCTTTATACTTTACCACTTTTGTATTTTACCACAAGTCTTATATATCATATATGTTATATATCATATATATATTGGAGTCCATGTGTCCATAATAGTCCTCATATGTCCAAATTTACCAAGTCCATATTACACTTTTAACCCTTAACTTTCATAATTAACCTTTTTATCGCAAGTTTATACTTAGTCACTTTTACATATAAACCATAAGTGTACAAGTGTATTTCTTCCAACATAACTTTATTTTAGTGTTCTAATAACATGATTAAAAGTCCATAATTAATATTAATAAGTCATTTGCCTTTCTTTTACTTGTAACATATTATATGAAATTTGTAAACCCTAATTAATACATAATCATTTTCATACTTAACCAAGAGTGTAAATAACTTGTGTGACCATTTTAACATGATATCATTAATATCATAAGATATATAAAAGTGTACATTATGATGAAAATAAATAAAAACTTCTTTTTACATGTTAATAATCCTAAATGGTGATTTAAGCTATAAAGAATTAACATATGCATATAAATGAAAATTGCAAGAACATAAAGAGTTCAAGTAGACCTTATGAGGTATGATGATGATGAGAAACAAATGCTAAACCCGTGTTTAGACTAGAAACCAAAGCTTGCACTTAAGAAAACCCTTATTTTCTTAAGAAAACCCTAATCTTGCTTTTCTTGATTAATACTTGAAAAAGGTTAGCCAATGCTTGGGATCACCTTAGAATATCTTGGGATAGATGTATATAGAAGTGTATGGGTTGTATAAAAATTGATATAGGTTTGTGTAGGGGGGGGGTTGATGCCGTGAGCAATAGAGAGCAAAAAGGGAGGTTTTGTTTGATTTTCTAGTTAAGTGTTTATGTATATGAGTTATCTCTTATGAAATGCATGTATATAAGAAGTATTTCTAGTCAAGGGAACATGGTATGGTGTAGGGATGGTCTTAGTCTTGGTCCAAGTCAAAGAGACATGGCATGGTGTAGTAATAAAGAGGTATGGTGTAGGTTAATGAAGTATGGTGTTCATTTGACCAATTTGAAGAATTTTTCATATATTACTTGTACAAATGGCAAGAATTTCGGCAAAGATAGGATATAGATGATATATTTTGTAATTTTTATGTATTGGGTATAAAAGTGGGTATTTGTTGAAGCGTAGGAAAGTTTTGGTGGTTCCGGGAGTGCCTAAACGCAATTTATCGCGAAACGTATACACTTTACGTATCCGATAAAAATAAAATGAACAAAGTTAATAACTATCCTCAAAATAATTATATAACTCTTGCTTGATGTAAACATTCAATTGTTTGATGCCCGATTACATTGAACGCTAATTTTTAGCTTACGCGATTTAACCTATCGCTTATGATTTAAAGCAAATGTGTACAATACAAAAAGGTACATTGCGGATTTATCGATGTCGTCAATGACTTGAAAACACAGGGTGTTATATCGATGGAAAAGTTAGCTCTAGTAGTAGTACATGCTGCTAGATGGTTAAGGAGGTACTTTAAAGGCCATACAATTAAGGTTATCACAAACAAGCCAATAAGCCAAATATTGAACAACCGGGAGGCAACGGGGAGATTAGCCAAATAGGGAGTAGAACTCTAAGCTTACGGCATCAAGTATACGCCAAGAAGCGCGATAAAAGGACAAGTACTCGCCGATTTCCTAGCAGACACAATGGCAGAAGACAGCCCTGCGCAGGCGAAAATAGAAGGGTCGGTCGATACCTGGACAGAAGGAGAAAACCCATGAGAGTAAGAGGCCACAGAAACCCAAGCACCTACAAATATTAAGGCCAGAACAGACATATGGAAGTTGTACACCGATGAAGCATCCAACAAGCACGGATCCAGGGCAAGTCTCATCTTGATAGACCCAGAGGGAGCAGAATATTCCTATGCTCTTCGATTAAACTTTGCCAACTCAAACAATGATGCGAAATATGAAGCATTATTAGCGGGTTTAAGAATATAAACAAAAATGAAGGTCGAAAAAATGCATGCATTTGTGGATTCGAAATTGGTAGCAATCCAGGTGGAAGGATCGTACAAGGTAAAAGGTGAAAAGACAAAGAAATACAAGGAGAAAGCCTTAGAGATAATTCAAAACTTCAGCGACTTTCAGATAAGTCATATACCGAGGGAAGAAAATAGAAAGGCCGACGCTTTAAGTAAACTCGCAGCGTTGCAGTGTGAAGGACTAACAAAAAGGGTACTAATTGAAGAAATCAACGAGCGATCGGTGAATACGGCCGAAGTCAATGCAATAATTGAAGAAGCAACAAGAACTTGGATGATGCCAATCCAAGAATATATCAAAAAAGGAATCCTACCGGAAGATGCCACCGAAGCGCGAACAATCCGAGAAAAGGCACGTAACTACACCATAGAGGAGGGAGTCTTATATCGGAAGTCATACTTAGGGCTACTGTTTCGATGCATAGGTCCGCAACAGGCTAAGTACTTAATCAGAGAAATACACATGGGATCATGTGGAATGCACGATGGACCACGAAGGGCAGTCCATAAGGCTATGAATGCTGGATATTTCTGGCCAATCATGCATCGAGACGCCAACAATGAAATATCAAGCTACGACTCATGTCAAGTATATGCGACTATACCAAAGCTGCCAAAAAATGATATGATCTCTGTTACTTTAGCTTGGCCCTTCCAAAAGTAGGGAATGGACATTGTTGGACCTCTTCCTGAGGCTCCGAGCAGTATCAAGTACTTGATAGTAGCCGTTGATTATTTCACCAAGTGGTTAGAAGCCAAACCAATAACTAACATAACGGGAAAACATGTTAAATTTTTTGCCTTTGATTACATTGTATGTAGGTTCGGAGTACCAGCCACCATCATAACAGACAACGGAACCCAGTTGATCATTGACCCATTCAAATCCTTTGCAGAAGGACTAGGAATAAAACTTGTCTCCACATTAGTATATCATCCTCAAGCAAACGGAGCTGTGGAACGAGCTAATCGAAGCATAATGCAGGAAATCAAAACAAGGCTACACCAGAAAGGATGAGCATGGGTGGAAGAATTACCAAACGTGTTGTGGGCCCACAGGACAACACCCAAGACAAGTAATAGAGAGACACCATTTAGCCTGGCATATGGTACCGAAGCAGTTATACCCGCAGAGATAGGCATCCCTACAAAACAAACAATTTAAGGATCCGATAAAGAGAATGAGAAAGCACTTAGGCTAAACCTAAACCTATTAGAAGAGCGAAGAGAGATAGTGGAAGTTAGGGAAGCAAGACTAAAGAAGCAAGTGGAAAAGTACTATAATCAACGAGTTCATCACAAACAATTCAAGGTGGGAGAGTTTGTCCTTCGGAAAAACAAACTACCAAAGGTGGAAAACACAAGCAAACTCAGACCAAAGTGGGAAGGACCATACGAAGTCGTTGAAACGTATGGCACAGGCGCCTACAAGCTCAGGTCTATGGAAGGGGCTGAAATACCGCAAACTTGGCATTCTAGTAACTTACAAAAGTACTACATGTAATAGGAAGCAGAGAAAAGAAAGAAAAAATGTTGCTAGACCATCCGGACAAATATGTAGTAAAAAATTTTACACATCGAAAGCAACGGATCCAATGTATGTACTTATGATAGTATGGAAGAACAAATTTTGAATCCATAAAAACACAATGTATTGGATGGATCGCTACCTCCGGATGAAATAATACGCAAAAACAAGGGCGAAAAAGGGAAACACGTGAATTCGACGAGGGGAAGGAGGAAGCACCAAGCCTTCCCCCTAAAAAGAAAGCTCTCTGATGAATAGCTACATCGGATGGAGAGATCCATGCACACTACCTAGGTTCTAATAACAATTATCTAAGTATGTACGCTTAACATGCAAGGAGTTGGCTAATACTTTGCATCGGTTTATACCTTTGCTGCATCTTGAGAAACAAACAAATACAAAGGGCAAACATGAATGTAGTATGTAAATAATGAGACAGAAACATAAACGAATTACCACACAGTACGAAAGGTTACCAAAAACATATGATAACATAAGACCGGGCAAATTACAAGGCCTGGAAAGGTGCGAACAAAGCACCATCAAAAAGGGTGATAGCAACAAGACTATCGCCATTGTTCAGAATAATTACACATTTATAAAGTTGATTAAATCCAAGACACATGAAAAGTAAGCTAAATACTAGAAGCTGAGTCATTAGAGGCACGATCATGGGGTACTTGGTCTGAAGCTTCATTAACAATGGGCGGAATGATAGGAACCAGGGTGGCCGAACGAGCAAGCTTGTCTGGTAAGATTTGGGTCATTTCAGAAAGAGAACCTCCCACTGCCGCGACAACCTTGCCAAGGAAGGGAAATAGAGTAGTGGGAAAGGCAACAAGAGCTTTGTTAAAATCGGCCTTAGCGCCAATATGAAAGTTAGAAACTTTTCGGGCAGCTGCTTCAAAATTAGCATCAGTACTTCCCATACGCAACCCCCTTTCAACACCATAATTTATACCAATGGACGCAACGTGAGCAAGGGCAGCATGAAACTCATCACTTGATAACAACCTTCGAACAAGACCCTCCACACCAGAGCTAATAAATTGGGTAACCTCCGTCCTTAACTCATCGACAGCATCCATATAACCCTAAGATTTAGGCCTCTCCAAAGCAAGTTCATTCTTCAAATCCCTCACAACAAGGACCTTCTCAGATAACTTAGCATCGGTATGTGCTAACTCCTCTGTTAATCCTACAGAAGCAACTCTAGCATCGGCAAGTTGAGACTACAATTTCTTCACCTCCTCAGAAGCGACATCTCTTTGAGAACGCAATTCTTTGTTCTCCTGACCCAAAGCATCAGAGTCCCTTTGTACCTTATCAAGCTTGTCGTCTAAAGAAGTAACTTCTGAATGAAGCACCTTAACATACCCCGTCTTCTGATCAAGCTTTTCCTGAAGACGAACCCTAGATGCAACCAAGTCTGTGTAACGAGAGTTGAACTTCATACCATGAGAAACCAGCAGAGCACTAAGGATGTTGACACGATTTGATAACTCCAACGGAAGCAAAGACTCGGTCCTCCTAAGCTCAGCAGGAGTAATAGTCCGATCTAAAGCCTTTCTGCAAACATCTGGGTCATTAAAAATGTCCTTACATAAGATATTACTCTCCAGTGCATGAGACCCGTCCTACTCCTCTTTAGTATACAAAGGGGAAGAGACACCTTCGTACGGATAAGACATATGATAGGGACCAGGAGCAAGGAGAAACAATGTCAATTCAATCTCTTCACTACGAGTAGCGGTGTCAAAGTCATCCTTCGGTATCTCATCATACTCTGCATCACGAGACAAAGCACTACGGACCAAGGCATCTAACGGATTCATCTGGCGCCGCATAACCTCAGCTCCAGACTTCCTAGCAAAACCATCGGCAACAGAGGTAGAAGCATGAGTTGAAGTCCCAACAAAGGGTGGTCCAGAAATACTAGCAACAACCATCGAAGGAGGAGGACCTAATCTCTTGCCAAGAGGTGGCGTAGGGACTGAATCAGTCCTAATAGAAGTACCCTCATCCCTCTCCATTCTATCCTCAAGCTCGGTGCAAAAATCAGTTATGTTAGCTTCATTCAAACCTTCGGCTTGCAAATGCGGGTCTGGCTGAGCAGCAGCAACCTCGTTCAGAGTAGGCAACATAATTAAAGCATCATATGCCGTAAGCGCGGTGGTGTGTGATGGAACACGCTCCAATAGCGGATCAAAAAGATGATGAGTCTCTTCAACAATCTTAGCATCACCCCAGGAAGGAAGAGTCATAAAATCATAAATGCTCATCTCTGCACAAAAAGCAAACAAAGGTCAACACACCCAGCTCTGGAGCACTAGAACCAAATTCCGAAGCTCTTTTCTTCAACCTCCTCTTTTTAGATGGTTGGCTAGGCTCAGATGCAGTGGCCGAAGCAGATTGAACCCTCACCTGTGAAGGACCCTTAGACTTCCTAGCAAAATGCGGGTCTGGCTGAGCAGCAGCAACCTCGTTCAGAGTAGGCAACATAATTAAAGCATCATATGCCGTAAGCGCGGTGGTGTGTGATGGAACACGCTCCAACAGCGGATCAAAAAGATGATGAGTCTCTTCAACAATCTTAGCATCACCCCAGGAAGGAAGAGTCATAAAATCATAAATGCTCATCTCTGCACAAAAAGCAAACAAAGGTCAACACATGGCAAAGGGACGACAAATAAATACAAAAATTATAACCCCTCAGCCTACCAAAATTATCATCCTTCCTTCGGAATACCAGATCACATTCTTTATTAGACCAAACAAAACTTAAGCCAGAGCGGACAAGCACCTCTTCCTTCATCTCACGAAGACAAATCAAATGAACGCGTAACCTCTTCACATCATTTCGGTTATAACCATCAGTAGGTAGATCATCCGAAACATAAGAATGAGAATGTCTCCGGGTGAGGTGGTCTAGGATAGCTCTACGATCTATCAAGAAAAACTTACTCTTCCACCTCTTCAGTCTTGAAGGGCCATCGTCCATGCAAATATCCTTCGTATTCTGACGTTTGGAAAAGGAGAACCAATCCCCTTGTTTATAAAGACATTGAAAAACACAAAACAAAGTAACGGTAGGAACAATATTCAAGTCGTGGCACACAACCTCAAATGACACTACTTTATTCAAGCCTAGAGGGACCAACTGCGAAATGTGTACTTTGAAATACTCAAGCACAGATAGAAGGAATGTCGAAAAGGGAATGCGAACGTCGGAAAATCAGAGAAACTCGGAATAGACGCCTATGGCGTCACTAGGGAGGCGATCCATTGTAAACGTAGAATCAGGCAAACGGGGATGCAGAACCAAGGGTATATGAAAGGTCTTAATCAAATCTTCTAAATCACTCTTAGAAAGAGTAGAGACACGGGGTTTCATATCATTTTTTAACATGGCGAGAAAATAGGAAAAAGAGGAAAGAGAAAATACCTACTTAAAAAAAGAATGCAGCGACAAGCAACCTGAGCTTGAAGCAGAAACAAAGAGATGCAGCGATGTGGGTAAAAAAAAGTTAAAATTTGAAAATAAGGAAAGGCTATTTATAGAGGCTCCGGGAAAATCAACCGTCATGACGCAAGCATGACGTAGGCCTAACCAGTAGCTCTGAGGAAGGATAGCCATGATGATGATGCGTCAGCACTTATCTAGTGGAGATGGATGATCCACATATCATTAAAGCAAAAAATAGGTTTCTAACTCTTAATCACAATTTAATAAGTCTAGCACGAAAGCCTTAATGACATTCATACTAGACTGGGGGGACATGATGAGGTATAGTCTCCCTCAGAACATCCGGAGGAAAAACCTAGCTTAGGTACTCCTGCCAAACTAAAACAGGCTAAACTAAGAGTAACGCTCTAGAGATGCTGACTTGTCGAAGGACATGTCAGATTCGGAGTTACCACCAGAACTCTAGAGAAGCTGGTATGTCAAAGGACATAACAGGTTCAGAGTTATTAGCTCCGTCCTAGCGCAGCGGTATCAAATGACAATTTGATAAAGGTACAGTCCTTGTGAAGGACCACTGTCCTTGGAATGACACGTAGCCAATAATTCGTACCAAGAGAGAGCCCCATGGTAATGTCTTGTAGCGAATCCCAAACAGTATAAAGGGAGAGCTCATTTCCCAGGACGGGACACAACACCTACTCTGGACCATACTTTCTACTCTTCGCATTTATCTCCTATCACCTTACTTACTCTTACGTCAGAGTTGGTCCTAGATTAACACCCCGGGGTGAGCTAACGATGTTCTTTCTTATTTTCAGCTAGGAGACGAAGGATTAAGATCCAAAGGAACCAAGCTGATCCAGATATTCATCAAGGCTGAGGTCACTTTTACCAAGCTCAAGCAGTATACGTAAATTTACCTCAACAATGGCCATTTTATATTTACGAACCTTGTAATAGACTAAAATAGTAGTTATAGGATTCCTAAGCTAAAATTATATGTATTTTGAGATTTATCCCACATCGCTAGAAGAGGTTAAGTGTAAGAGGCTCCCTTCCCTATAAAAGGAGACCTCCTACCTCATTTCTAGTGTTGGACAAATAGGTTGGTTTAAAGGTTATGTTTTTGTAAGGTAGAGAGAAATAGGTGCTTTGTTTTTGCTTATTCATTCTTATTAAGAAAACATCTTTTTCTTCTAGCTTATTCCTTTCTTCTACCATGTCTTCCTTATCTTATTTCTTATCTTATTTAGTGTGTGATAATATGTAAGGTAGTCTTACAAGTGCTATCAATCGCACGGGGTAGGCAAAGGAGTGAACTTGTGGCTTATTGTGGCTTATTTGTGGTTGCTTTAGCTTATACGAAGCTTATTATGGGCTTATTTTTCTTTCTAAACCTATTGTTACACTATTTGGCTATAAAAAGATTTAAAGTTTCTTTTTTTAAAAGTAAAAATGACATAAAGTATAGATTTTTTGTTTAAAAACATGATCTAGGAGAGTTTAGTTGAAAAGGTTTTAATCATTGTGTCTTTAAAACGGTTTTGCTTATTTGCAAAAGAAGTGATTTAAGTAAGGTATAAAAGGTTACGATTTAAGACAAGTTTCCAAAAGAAGTGATTCAAGAATGTTGTGAAATAGGATCTTGCGATTTAACAGGTTAAGTTCTTTGTGAATCATGCGATTTAACCAATCAAAGCGATTTAGTATCAAATACTTATATGATTTAGCACTTGCGTTTTAGCTTTGCGATTTAGCACTTGCGATTTAGAACTTGCGATTTAGCACTTGCGGTTTAGACAAGGATGCGGTTTAGACAAGGAAGCGGTTTAAGGTTTGTATGTGATTTAAGTTGCTAGCTCAAACGATTTAGATTGTTAATCTTACGGTTTAGGGTCTCATACTAGCGGTTTAACCTTCTTGGGGTTGCGGTTTACTTTCGTTGTGTTCAAAAATGTGTTTCGAGCTCTTTTGGGTAAGTTAACTCGATCTCCACCGATTTATAGCGAGTCAAAACATATTCACGTTTCTAGGGTTTTGGTGTTTGGCAAGAAAACAAGCCCTAGGTTGTTTTGGAAATATTTACCCCGCATGCGATACATTATTACATCGTTAGTCCTACATTAGCCCAGCTTTAACGATCATTATCCAAGCCTTCTACACCCTTAATGTAGAATTGTCTCGTACTGTTAGTCCTTGTTCATCAAGTCACTTAACGGCTATTATTCTTTCACTTCAGATCCTTTAATGAGAACATTATTTCACTGTTAGTCCCTGTAAGCTTCAAACAATACAATCGTTATCAAAGATTTCAGATTTAATCAACCATAAAGCCACAACACTTCTTTCTCTATTAAGATCATGTTCACACACTTTGCAATGTCAACTATGTTGCTGGTTTGGAAAACCATCCTCCTATGCTCAAAAAATACAACTGCATACCATGGTCAAGTCGTCTTCTTCGTTATGCAAATAGCAAATCAAATGGGGAATTGGTAGTAAAATCCATTCTTGAGGGTCCATACCAATATCGAATGATTGAAGAACCTAGTGACCCAGATGGTACACATCCTGTACTACCATCTTCTTACTTATAGACTGATGATGAACTCACTGCAGATGAAGTAAAGCAAGTTGAGGCTGATGATCAAGCTATCCAGACTATTCTTATGGGTCTTCCAAAAGACATCTATGTAGCAGTAGACAGCTGTAACATTGCTAAAGAGATATGGTTACGTGTTTAGCAAATGATGAAAGGTACGTATATTAGGGTTCGAGATAAGGAAGCAAAGTTGCTCAATGAATTGGAAAAGTTTACTTCTATAGAGGGGGAATCAATTGAATTATACTATCATCATTTCGCAAAGTTAATAAATGATGTAGACAGAAACCAACTGACTCCAAAGCTCATTGTATGCAATATCAAGTTTCTCAACAATCTCTAGCCAGAATGGAAACGTTATGTTACTCTTGTTCATCAGACAAAGAAACTTCATGAAGTGGACTATAATCAGTTGTATGATTATTTGAAATAAAATCAGGATGAGGTTAACAAGCTCAGAGCATAACGACTTGCAAGAACACATGATCCTTTGGCGTTTATGGCTAATACTTAGACTCCTTACATATATCCAGTGTTTCACCCAGATCAACCATCAAACATTACCTACATGCAACATCCACAACCCAACAATAACTATGCTCAACAACCTTCATTTAACATGAACTACATGCAACAACCAATGCAAAATCCTGAAGACATCTTAGATCCCACAACTTAATGAACATGACACTTGTACTCATGGCTAAGGCATTTAAGCTAAACTACACCACATTAATAAATAACAACTAAAGAATCTTATCAAACCCTCGCAATAGACAAATTGCACAACCTAGTATGAATATGGGTCCTGATTGACAGATGCAAATGGTTAGGAACAATGGTGGGAATCAATTTAAACAGTATGCAGGGCAAAATGCACTGAATTGGATTGAGTATAATGCATAGAAAAATGCAAGAATTTAGATAGGGCAGATTGCAGGAAATCAGATTGGGCGGAATGCAGTACATAATCAGGGTATGCAGAATGTTAGTAATCAGAATGGGCTAATAGGTGTTCCAGGGATTGCAAGTTAGAATGGGAATAGAAATGTTGTAGCAGCACAAGCTGAAAACAATGGTAATGGGAACAATACAAATCAGATAAGGTGTTACAACTATCAAGGAGTGGGTCATTATGCTAGGCACTGCACAGTAAGTCTAAAGAGGAGGGATGTTGCTTATCTTCAAACTCACTTGTTGATTGCTCAAAAAGAAGAAGCATGGATCCAACTTTAAGTTGAGGAATTTGATTCAATGGTTGATGCTGCTAACTGTGAAGAGATAGAGGAAGTCAACGCGAATTGCATCTTAATGGCCAATTTGTAGCAAGCATCTACATCGGGTATTAATGCTGACAAAGCTCCCGTCTACGACTTAGATGGATTAGCTAAGGTTATCGAAATTTGTTTATGATGCGTCGACTCGGGATGTTCTAAGCATATGACGGGGAATTTGAAGCTACTCATTGATAACGCTCAATTTATACATATTTTTATATGCGTTATCTGTGCTTTTATATATCTATTTTGGTTAATTATAAGAACTTTCGGTAGTTAATCGAGTATATTTGCTATTATAGGTTCATAAGATGTGTCGTGGAAGAAAACGAAAGAAAACACAAAGAATTGAAGCTTAAATGAAGAAGTAAACTCAAGTTAAAGATCTCCCGACACCTGTCCACTATTTTGGTCATAACTCGGTCATACGAACTTCGTTTGACGCGATTCAGGCGGCCACGTGACCGAGAAACAATTATCTACAACTTTTAAAAAAGGCCATAAGCTGAAAATACCCCAAGTACGCCGCATTTGTAAAAAGTGCGGCACACTTTTCACCAGCATTAAATTTTCCTTAGCATTAAATTGTCCTTAACAGGCATAGCCCAAGTGCGGCGCACAAATGAAAAAGTGCGGTGGTTTTGGCCCTCGAACAGCTTATAAATAGCCTCCTTTGGCTCTCCCATTTCATACAATCTCACACACCAACATATATCATACACACAATCTCTAAACCACTTTGGAAAGGAGGAATGAGTGGCGAGGATCCTTGGATCCTATGATCCAAACACCCCTTTATCTCGCCATTTTACCACCACTCTCCACCACGATCCACCACTGATTCACCACCATTTCTAGACCCCAAACACCATATTTTCAGAACCTAAACACATTATACCATGAGGATTAGATAATTTACACCAAATCTCTAATTCCTTCACTATATTAAACCCGTTACCAAACACACCATTTGGCGACGTGTTCTTGATTTCCAGCGGGTTCGTGACAGTCTTGTGGGTTATCTTAGTAGGTTTGGATGTTGGTTGTTTGTGGCAACAATTGGTTATTGGTTTGGTTATGATGTAGTGTTCTTCGTTTGTTTTGGCAATATGTGAAACATGATATGGTATTTGGATGATTTTGCTATGACTTGTGAATATATATGTTTATGAATTCAATGTTATCTTTGCTTGGATCATTATTTATCTTTTGGCATATCATTGCATATAAAATAGGTCGAAAGTGTTAATTGTCTTGATGTATTTTGAACCGTTTGTTTATGGCATGTCAATATCATACTTGTGAGAATTGTGTGGTAAATTGATAAACAACCCAAGAAGAATTATGTTTAAGACCATTCCTTATGTTGACCGACCAGGTTGAGAGGATTTTATATGTATTCATATTTGATATAAACCATTCCTAATTCGCTCGTGATGATGTAGTACATAGGCCGAAAGGATTCTATGTTATCATTGGTAGATATGTTTGTTATTATGATTACCCGTCATATATGATTGGCATGATTTGTTTATATAAAGTCTTGTTCTATCTCTATCTATTATGTTATGTGAATTATGCCTTGTTTGTTGCTTTGCTTAATACACACATTTTGGCTTTATGATCCGTGATAATCATTTAGTCTTGTTACTTGATAAACAATCTGTGAATTGCTACAAATCCCGTGGAACGACCTGGACTTATCATAAACTATATTACACTCGAATAGGGTATACTTGCCCGAATGTAATGTTTTTAGTCAAAATCGGTATTTCTAGTTATTATAAATTTAAAGCTTGTAAAAACACACATCAAGTTTTTGGCGCCGCTGTCGGGGATTTTTTTTAGTTGTTCTCAGATTGTTTGCTAGTCTTGTGCATCTCACGTGTGTTTAAATCTCTTAAAACTCTTAAAATATGTTTGTTGTTGCAAAAAGTACGGCACACATCTTTATGTGTGCGTCGTACTTCCCTGTTCTTGTTTGCTAATTTGCAAGTTTATACCTAAAGTACGCCGGTTTCACACCAAAACCGACGCACTTTTGTCCTGTGATCATATTCTTCTCTTAACTGATTAAGTTCAATGGTAATATAAAACCCCCATATTACTAGTCTCAGGTATGTGATCATTTAAAATTCTATTTTATCTGATTATATGCCTAGTAAATTTGTGATATTAGTTTGTGAATAAAACGAAAAAAAGATTTTTAAATTTGCTTTATTTTGCTTATTTTGTTTTCTGGCATATATCATTGCTAATTTAATCATGCCTATTGCTTGTTTATTAGTTTGTTTGATAATATTTCTTGCATTGCATCTGCGAAAAAATAAATTTTTAAAAAAATTGCAGAAAGTACACCGCACATTATCTTTTGTGCGCCGCACTTTCTGGGCAAATTTTTTTTTCTTTTTCGTATCTTTATTATATAGATCGTTTAAAAACCAGTATTAATATTCATTCCTGCGTGTTTGTGTTTGTTTGGATTGCTTGTTTGTGTATGTTTGTTTGCGTGTTTATGTATTATGTTAAAATCTATAAAATATAAAAAGTTTTCTTATTTACCTTTTTATTGTGTGCTTGTTTGTCTATGTTTGTTTGTTAGTGTTTGTGTTATATGCATTGTTAACCAATAAAATGATAAAAAAAATTAAAATAAAATATTTCATGTCATAATAAAACCGCCGCACATGTATTGTTTTGCGGCGCACTTCTGTAAATTTTTTGCCTCGAACCTATTTTGAATTTTCGAAAAATTATAAAAATTTAGGTTATCAGTACGCCACACTTTCTTTTGAGTGCAACCACTTCTGGATCAAAAAAATAGTTTTGTAAATCATTTATTCAACCTTATATAATTATTATGTGGTTGATGAGTGTTTGTCTAAGAACTAAAAATCCAAAAAGATTTTCTTTTTGCCTTTATTTTTTGCTCTCGTATGTGTTATGAATGTTTGAATAATACTAGTACTATATTTTCTTTTCTATTTTTCATTACGTAAGATTTTATGTGTGTTTGTTTTAGTAAATCGTGTATAAATTAAAATTTTAAAAAATATATATAAAATTGTTTTCGAACTTTGTGGGTGTGTTCGAGGGAAATCCTCACGAGACTATAACTCGTCCACTTGGGGAACCGAGGGGTTTAAAGGCTTGTTGCATACGCTAAATGCAATCATGTTGCCTACGAAAGTGCGCTTTAGTATTTTACGGTTTTCTTAGTTTTGTTTATTTTGCAGATTAAATAAATAGGTGGAGCTTGGATTAGTGGTTGACATTTTACACTTGGGGACTGATATATTTGGAGTATTATATTATGGGTTGAATTCACATGCTTATTTTGGCGTTGTGTTTCACGCCGAATCTTTTAGAGTTCAACCAAGCACTTATGAGCCCCGGGAAGTCTCGTTTCTCTTATATTTATTTTTCCCGCTTGTCATACTTTTAAGTTATTTTTTAATTATGCATAATAATTAACTTAAGTGTGGGGGAAAATGAATTGGAAAAATTAGACTCATTATTAAAAGTATAAACTTTTGTTCGCCCTCGGTAATCTAAAAATTTATTTATAAAATCCTTTGTCACTTAGGTTAATATATTAGAATAAAACGTAATAAAATAATAATAATTAAAAAATAAAGTTTTGAAACCAGTGATGTGTCCCGATTGATAGATCAGATCCGACTCGGGATCGATGACATTACTTGCATATTTATACCAATCACCGAAAAAATATAAGGTTTTAGATCTTAAGGAATTCAGGTATCAATCTTTGATACCTAAGATAATTTTTGCCTTTAGCTTTCTTGAGTTAAGGTTTGAATGCAATTGCAAGTGTCTCATCCGTCGTTACAGCTGTGTATTTGTAGTTTGTTGCCTTTTCTGGAGCATTGGTATCGGTTTAAAAATTGTATAAGTGTGCCGGTGATTTATTGATTCTAGAACTTGTGCTTGTTAAATCATTACGAGATCGCAGTGAGGTTACGTTCGCGTGATATATGTATTTTTATGTGATAAAGAGGCAACTTAGGATTTAACCCAAATAGTCATTCCATTTAATTATTTATTCTTTTAGATTATTACACTAATTAGCTAACCACCCATATATAAAACTCTTTTGTTAGCACTCATCTTTAATGCTAGATACCCCTAGTTTAACCCGCTGAGCCATTCTATTCATTTTTCTCATCTAGAAAATAAAAATACAAAAATATATAACCTTTAGCCTAGCCTTACCCCTTGTCGAAAGTTCCAATGGTTGGTTGCTAGTTGCTTGGTATGATTGGGTGGTTTTTGTTTATAGTTTGCTCGCGCTTTGTTATAAGTGTTGTGCCATTTTAACAAAGATGGAGAAGGCCTACTTCAGTTTTGTATTTTTTGTGGTGTACACTTATATTAAGTGTGAAGGAATTGTTAATTGTGTGAAGAGTTAAAAAAAAAGAAAACAAATAGAAAAAGAAAAGAGATGAATAAGAGTTGGATTGTTACATTATGCCAGATATATTAATGAGAGGTTCAATAACCTCACGAGTTTGTGGTATGTCGTAACTAGCAACATGAGTTTCTTGGACTTGTCGACATGTATTATTATGAAACCAATTCCAGTATATATTTCTCATGGCTTATCCATGCCTTTATTAGCCTAACGTTGTAACTCGAAATAAAAGACCTCTTTTGATATTTATACCTGGTGCTTACGTCACGTCGGTGCATTTTTGTTTCTTGTGCAAGCCTATGGTATGAAATGAATCATGTTTGAGCAATTGAGTGTGATTTCTCTCTTACTATCTATTACATCATATATCAGTGTTTGAGTGAATTATACTTTTCCTTATTCGTGAGGTGCTTAGTCATGTTATAATAGCTTGAAGTTCATTGGGTATTGTCAAACATCTTTGCTTTCACATATTAAAAATCTAAATATATTTTTCATAATTCTATTTTTGTTTTGTAAGCTTATTTCTATCTTTGTTTTTCTTTATTTTACTTGAGGACAAGCTGTTACCTATAAAGATTCAAGCCTAAAACTAACTATCCGGAGGTCGGATAGGATGAAACAAATAAGTAGTCATACTATTAGATGTAGAGAGAGAGAAAGGAAAGATGTGTGTGATTTCTATAGAGAGAAAGACACACACACTATGAGATACAAAATGTTTTCCTCACCCCTCCACGTAAGTATGGAGGGGAATATATAGCCCAGAATATGCTTCACTATCCTAACTTGACGTTTCTAGTCCTTGCGAATCCGTCTATAATAAAACTAATGTAATTCCGTATAAGTCGACATATTTTAAGGCTAACAATCTTCCCCCAAATATGTGGACATATGAAATTACTTACAAAGTTCCTAACAAGTACAAAATACAACAAAATATAATGACATCCAAAGCACTTCCAATGCTGAAGATGACGTCTTTGTTTCTAGTCTTGATACTTGTGCTCCAGCTTGGATCTTCTGTGTCTTTACTTGTTCTAGAATCATTGTATTATGCATGAGTTGGATTAACTTCCCCCTAATTCATGCAACATGTCTTGAAAAGCTTTCTTCATAGACTTCTTTTTGGCGAAGTTTCTGAATCAACTTCCCCCCAAACCAACATCCGTATCTTGAGCAGATTCTGAAACATTGTTGTAGCTTGGACGATCTTCTATCATTGACATTCAAAGTGCATATAGGAATTTTGTAGAAGAATCATCCAATACCCGAAGTACACATTTTATTTGTAATAACCGACAATTTTCGGAACTTTAAATGACTATTTTACCCTTTGACTTTTCGGGTCTGACTTGACTTTTGACCTTTTGACCTTTTATTGTCATGTAGAAACAATTACCGCGTAACCGATACTTTTTTGGAACTTATTTTAATAATAAATCATAATTATTACTACATAATTCTCATTTATAAATTTGTTTTTCAAACTTATTTGGCTTGAAAACGAGAACAACGCATACCGACATGAAAATAATTAAATTATATTTAATTATCACTTTTTATTAAACTAAGATATTTAATAAATTATTGTTCATTTTATTCAAAAATGTTTGCCTTAAAACGCGAATATTCAAGTTAAAGTTTATTTTTATTTTTTTTCTAACAAAGCTTAATCGTGATACCTAATAATTAACAAAACCTTTTAAATAACTTTATAAAACATTCTGAAATAATAGTCATGTAAATACTTATTTTTGTGAGAAAAATCATTTGGAACGCAATGGCGCAAGTTTCGTGTTTTGAGTCATCCGTTAAGTAGCTTAAACGAGCCCCGAACCACTATTTTATAAAAATTACCTTTCCAGCCCCTCTGGTAATATTTACAGTTTCAATCCTAAACTATATTAAACTTGCCACATTTTTTAGAAACGTTCTAGTATATATAACTTAGATATTAGGGTTATACTCATTTTTTGACAAACCCTAGCCTCCCTCTCCTCTCTAAATTCGGCGCTGCTCCGGCCAAAATTCGGCCACCGCCGTCAGCCACCCTCTCCAGCCGTTACACACCACCACGATCATCCCCAGCAACCGCCGCATCTCATCATCACTGATCCACCAACATCATCGCCACCATCCACCCCAGCCGACACCATCCCCACCACGGCTGCCACCCCAGCCGACACCATCACCACCGCGGCTGCCATCTCCATACTATCAACATCACCACCACATCCACCACGTTATCTCCACCATCACCTCGTTACCATCACCTCCACCCTGTCATAGCCGCACCACCTCCACCATCTCCACGACGCCACCACCACAACCACCTCACCACCGCCACCTAAACCCCCCTCTACAACAGCTGCCATCGCGGCACAGCCGCCACGGCTCAGCCACTGTCGTCGTTACCATTATCGTGTTGAAAAGGGTTTAGTGTGAAGGCACACTTAGGTTTCGTGGTTGTTTTGGTACAATCGATTAAATAACATGTTACAAGATTTAGTAATAAAACCGGATTTAAATGGTGGTTTAATGGTTAAATGAAAGTGATTAATTCTTATTCTTAATTTTGTGACTAACAACCCAAATAGGGTGTTTGTTTATGTGTTTTAGAGCCACAAGGGTACGTTTGGATCTGTGGCTAACAGCCACAAGGGTGCGTTTGGATCTGTGCATAAACAGCCCAAAAGGGTGTGTTTATTTCTGTGTTTAACAACACATAAGGTGCGTTTGGTTTTGCAGTTAACAGCCCAATAGGGTGTGTTTGGTTTTACTTATTTTATTACTTGTTGATTTTGTTTAGGTGTATATTGAAACATGCGGGTATTTTGCAACATGGATTGATTAAAAGGGGAAAACATTGAGTTTTATAAAAGTAGGAAATGTCTTATAAACGAATAGGTCATGCCGAAAAATCTATAAATTTCTATACTTAGTAAATGATAAAGTTATATAGTCTTAAAAACCCGATAAAATGATAAAGTTATATAGTCTTAAGATTTATTAAATTGTAATTACACAATAACCCGGTAAATAAACGAAAACTATACTTTTACAAATGAGATAACTATTTTAGCTAAAACCCGTTAAGGAAACGAAATACTAAATTATAAAATATTATTTTATAATTCCTGACTAAAAGATAAAATCATAACTTTTGTAAAAGTTTTAGAAACATTGTTTATATAATTCGTAACTTTAAAACGTGCGTTTACTTTTATGCAAGGACGTTTTTATTAATTTAATTAGTGATTTACGAACATGTGTCAAATTATTTTGTTTCAATTATTTTTATCACGTTTCTTATATAATACTTGTAAAGTATTATATACTGCGACTTATTCTTTGGTTGTTTTTCTTTATTATATAATTCACCATATGAATTATATAATTGTTCATTTTTCATATGTAATATATACGGAATATATTACATACTTTGCGTTTGCTTTTCAATTTATTTTATTTAACCAACCACCAAGCTATTACAACTTTAAATCTAAATCTTTTATCAACGTGTCGCGTTGACGTAACTATACATCGGAAAACCTATATACATCATCCTAAACTGGTGAGTCATAACCGTTAAGATAAATCGTAACCTCTTGGTCGAGCCTTTCTGGTTTCCGTTGTGTGTTGCCTAATATTTGCATTCCTGCCAATTGTTCTGCAACATCAAGGTGAGTTCATAGCCCCACGTTTTACTTGTTTTATATTTACCTTATAACTTTTAGGGTGAGAACATGCTCGTTTACAAACTTGTTTACTCTAATGATTTCAAACTTTTATAAATGTTCATTTGCAAACTCGGTTACTTGATTGATATCACAGTCTTTCTACTTATGGATTTAAGTATTTAAAGCTATTTATGAATATAATGGTTATTTCTTTATTGGATACAGGTGTTTTCAGTTATCATCTCCTGTTTACGTGTTGCCTAAGTAGCGATTAGACCACTCTCTTGCCCAAAACAATCATGAACCGTTGATTATGGTATAACCAATTAGATTGGTCTTAGTAAGCGTGAATGTTATAAATAGATCTATTGAGACTAATTATCCCTATCCGGGTGAGTAGCGCTCACTACCCACGGGGCTCCCGACAAACGGATATATATCATGTCAAATCACTTTGGGTGTCTCGGTCAGACACCGATAGGGCAGAATCATTATCTAGCATATTGCGTTCACTAAATTAGCTTCGGTGTCATGAGCTTAGCGCAACAGTAAATACATTTTATGTGAATTTGTATCTGTTATAACTGTCACATACGTTTTATAACTTGTGGTCCACACAGCTTTTGTTAAACATTTCAAATTGCTAAATACTTTTCATGATACTATGAGTGAAGCAGTATACACTAAACGTTTTGGTTCTTGTAAATACTTTACCTAAACCTATGAATTCATCAACTTTATGTTGACCGTTTTTAGCATGTTATTCTCAGGTGGATTAAATGATTGGCTTACTTGATGTGCATTGGAGTCTAAAATTTACAAGATTTCATACATGGATTTCTACACACAAATCTTGTTGTGTTACTTTCAAGATTTTCACTGTGATGCAATTATGGGAAAAATGTTATATCAAGTTCAATTTCAATTAAATCAACGAGATTACTTTTCAAATGACACGTTTAGAGGTCGTTCTCTTGTATCTTGTGCTGTTGTATTATAAGGTAACGCTCCCGGACATATTTCCGCTGCGACCCATTTTTGGAGGTGTTACAGATTGGTATCAGAGCCAAGGTTATAGAGAACTAGGTTGCATATTTTACCATAGACTATAACCGTTTTCACAAACATTGCATCACATAAACTTTTTCAATGTGCATACACACTACTTGCTTACTTGCTTACATTACGTGCTTATGTGACTCATATATATATGTATATATATATACACTTACCTTTTCTTGCGAATATTTTACGCTTGTTTTATATAAAAGTTATTTATATAAATACTGGGACTTACATCTTAGACATTGTAAGTTACACAATGATCTCATTTTACTTCTTAGACATTGTGAGTTGCACAATGGTCTCACCTCGTTCTTAGACATTGTAAGTTATACAATAGCCTCTAAAACTTTTTCATAACCTTATACAATATTGTTTTACACGAAACCCGTCACAGTTTTGTTTACAAGGAATTATGTGTGAATCTAAGTATTACAAGTCTTGTATGGGCGGGACTTGTAATAGGAGGATGGATATGATAACTGCTATGATTAACTCGTTCATAAAGACCTTTATCTTATTTACTTTAACCGTGTACTCATCAACTATTTTAAACTCTATATCGATCTCCCCTGATTGTTTTACTCCCCGTCTCTGAAGGCGAGTTTTAAACAGTCGTTCCATACTCATTAGAGCACCGACATCGTCATGTCATCCACCACCTTGAAGATTATGTGAGTACGCATATTGAATCAAAAATTATTAAGTAGGATGATTTATAATCTCTTTATTTGAAAGGATTGGGACGCCTCTTCATTTAAATAAATAAATTGTAAATCACCGAACCATAAGTTTATCATTTCTTACTTACATAAATTTGTACGCTTCTTTATATAAATAAGGAATTATAAATGAGTGGGATTAATGGTATCCAATATGACATGAGTATGAACTCGAATCCAATAATAACAGGAATCCTTCAAAAAGATTTAGAAACACAATGGTGTCTTACCACTCAGCAAAAATCTCAAGGCCTCACTTGAACTACCTGATCTCATTCTTAAGTTATTACTTTTGCCGTTACAAATCCTTACAATCATGAACTGTTTGTGGAGCTAACAGACTTGTTACACTCTTGAGCTAATGAACTTGGTTTAATCTTGAACTAACAGACTAAGTACAATATTCCACCACCTATCACGTAAGCTCTCCCACGAGCTCCTCCCATTTGTTGACCTTATTCTGGGGATATTGTTTCTTGAAATGTTCTCACTCTCCACACCCTATCACCGTTTGTTATAGCTATTGTTTGCTGTTGGTTGGATCCTTGAGCGATCCCAGCTCGTACAACTTTATCCACTAGAAAATGCAACCCCCTTAAACAAGATAAGCATCTGTCGATATAGTATTAAGTTGATTTATTCATTACAGACCAATAGTATAACAATTTAGGTCATGATACATCTTGGTACTGCCAAATAAGTTGAATACTTACATCCATTAGCCTCGTCCGTTATTAATCATCGAACATTACAAATATCAGAAATGAGACTCTGTCCTTGAACATTTAAAACTTTATACAAACATACTCACGCGACTACTCTTTTTTCTTTGATGTCTTCACCATTAAGAGACTTTCTTTATAACGCATTTATATCAATCATAAAACTTGTAATGATATTTTTTTAAAATACCTATGCCGATGGGTTAAATATCCTGGTTAAACCTAGCTAAAATCTATGTATATTAAGAAGTGTCGAAACATCAAATTTTGCTGAATAAGATTATCAACGCCATGTTCAAAACTGGTTTATTAAATCTTAAATCTTTTCCTGGTCACACAGTAGGTAAACAAGAATCGAATCCCGAGACGGGATTCCTTTAAGGGGTAGGTACTATAACAACCTGCAATTTTTGGAACTTTAAATGACTATTTTACCCTTTGACTTTTCGGGTTTGACTTGACTTTTGACCTATTGACCTTTTATTGTCAAGTAAAAACAATTACCGCGTAAGCGATAATTTTTTGAAACTTATTTTAATAATAAATCATAATTATTACTACATAATTCTCATTTATAAATTTGTTTTTCAAACTTATTTGGCTTGAAAACGAGAACAACGCATACCGACACAAAAATAATTAAATTATATTTAATTATCACTTTTTATTAAATAAAGATATTTAATAAATTATTGATCATTTTATTCAAAAACGTTTGTCTTAAAAGGCAAATATTTAAGTTAAAGTTTATTTTTATTTTTATTTTTGAACAAAGCTTAATCGTGATACCCAATAATTAACAAAACCTTTTAAATAACTTTATAAAATATTTCTGAAATAATACTCATGTAATACTCATTTTTGTGGGAAAAATCATTTGGAACACAAAGGCGCAAGTTTCGTGTTTTGAATCATCCATTAAGTAGCTTAAACGAGTCTCGAACTACTATTTTACAAAAATTACCTCTCCAGCCCCTCTGGTAATATTTACAATTTCAATCCTAAACTATATTAAACTTGCCACATTTTTTAGAAACTTTCTAGTATATATAACTTAGATATTAGGGTTATACTCATTTTTTAACAAACCCTAGCCTCCCTCTCCTCTCTAAATCCGACGCCGCTCCGGCCAAACTCCGACAACCGCCGTCGGTCACCCTCTCCAGCCGCTACACACCACCACGATCATCCCCACCAACCGCCGCATCTCATCACCACTGATCCACCAATATCATCGCCACCATCCACCCCAGCTGACACCATCCTCACCACGACTGCCACCCTAGCCGACACCATCACCACCACGACCGCCATCTCCACACTATCAACATCACTACCACATCCACCACGTCATCTCCACCATCACCTAATCACCATCACCTCTACCCTGTCACAACCGCACCACCTCCACCATCTCCATGACGCCACCACCACAACCACCTTACCATCGCCACCTAACCCTCCTCTACAACAACCGCCATCGCGGCACAGCCGCCACGGCTCAGCCATTATCGTCGTCACCATTGTTATGTTGAAAAGGGTTTAGTGTGAGGGCACACTTAGGTTTCGTGGTTGTTTTGGTACAATCGATTAAATAACATGTTACAAGATTTAGTAATAAAACCGGATTTAAATGGTGATTTAATGGTTAAATGAAAGTGATTAATTCTTATTCTTGGTTTTGTGACTAACAACCCAAATAAGGTGTTTATTTCTGCGTTTTAGAGCCACAAGGGTGCGTTTGGATCTGTGGTTAACAGCCACAACGGTGCGTTTGGATCTACGTATAAACAACCCAAAAGGGTGTGTTTGTTTCTGTGTTTAACAACACATAGGGTGTGTTTGGTTTTGCACTTAACAGCCCAATAGGGTGTGTTTGGTTTTACTTATTTTATTACTAGTCATGGGAAATTTTGCCGTTACGCAGCATGCGGATGTTCAGTCCGACCTCATACCAAGTCTTGCTGCAACAAACATCTGGTTTCCACCCTCGATGACTCAATTCTATAATCGCTCACTAGCACACCGACCACACTTGGTCTCGACACACGTTCCATAACCGCCTATCTACATTATCACGAACTAGACTTCACTCCTTTCTAGACACACTCGTTTCGAATAATACCGTTGGTATTTTCCCTTTGGGACGAATCGGTCATAACGAATCACATGAGACTCTCTCCATGCAGTCAATAGGAGTAGGGTTACTTACATCAAAAATCCATAGCAGGGGTAAAAACATTTTCTCCTTCTGAAAGCTTGAACCAAACATTTATCCCAATTATCTAGCATTTTAGGGGTGATGACTAATCCGACATAGCGTGGTTCTACCTAAATTATGCATAGTTGATCAAGTTATGCATAATTGAGGACCAAACGATGTCATGTCCCTCCTCGTCAAAACGTTTCTTTTTCACACGCCACACGCGTAAGTCATTTTCTCGATCACAAAAAAGTTAAAATTAAAATAAAAATACGATTGTTTCAAAAGAAAGGAAAGAAGATAGCATCATTCCACCCTCCATTTCGATTATTTATTTATTTATATGTTTTTTTAAAAGAAGATTTATTTGACACCACAAGGTCAGTTTATGAAATTTGAAAACACATTTTCCATTGTTTACACAAACAGTTTATACAACAAAATCAGTGCAATTCGCAACGACATTCGTTCAACACACAAAATTCATTATTGCGATCCGCAGTTTTAAAATCATCAATCTTCGAAACATCATTTAATATAGTTTGGTCAACGGGTCTCGGCAAGTATCAAAAATAAAACCCACTCAAGGACTATGCAAGCAAGTATCATACACGTGAGAAGGATTAACTAACTAGAATCATTCAACACTCAAGGGCAACAATTTCCACAATCACACAAAACTCATAACCAAGAATAATCATAATCTTTCATAACCATAATAATGATATTGGGGTGATACACATACAACCAAATTCCCCCAAGAATTTACAATCTTCGGTTCCAAGACCGATACATCAAATCATAATGATTTCTAAGTGTTTACTACCAGATGCTACATAAATATCCAAAAGGCTGCGGTGTTTACAAAAACAAAATACACCCGACAGCATGACCTCACTAACTGGCACTAGCAATTTAGTAAACTATACAAAATGATCATAATCTAACAAAAATCTGAACAATAAGTAACAAGACTACTAAGGCCTCGGAGGTCTCCTCTTTAAATCGGCGAGGCGTTTATCCATCCTAAGTATGCACTGCATCAAGGTACCATCGCGGCTACTCATCTCGGAAACCAAAGTCTGAAGCTGCTGAATCTGCACGTCCTTATGCTATACGGTGGCCTGTAATGTCTGCACTTGTTGGCTCAATCCCTCAATCACCTCATCCCTTTAGGTCATAGCATGCTGACCCTGCTTTATCAGGGTACCGACCTGCTCTAGTCTAACCACAACCTGAACCATCTGGGATGCCATAACCTATACATGTCCTTCTACAGCAAAAACTCTAAGACCGATCTCCCCAATAGCAATGCGATCAGCCACCTCAGCATCGCTCACCTTGATCACCTTTTTCACTAGCTGCCCATGTCCATACTCTAAGTTACCCATACGGGTACATAAATCCTTGATCACTGACAGAGGCACAGGAACTCCAGGTGCTAAGAGGGTAAGAGAATGTCCTTCAGCAGCAGCGGTAGATGGACCTCCTACCTCGTAAGTGCTTGGCGAGGGCATAACTGGCACCAGAGGTGGTGTGGCGGGTGCTATGAACCACTCCTCGTTTACCTCCTAAACGTCCTCATCATCCTCGAATCCCTCAGAGTTATCATTACTAAAATCGTCATCACCGAATAGCATGGCTAAGTCCTCCTCCACATCAATCATTGAGGCGATCACCTGCTCCTTTGTCTCGACAACCACTGGGGCGGCTATCGGCTCTACCAGCTCGTCGATCACCGGGTCAACCATCGGCTTGTCTACCTCAGCTCCTAGAGGCTCGCCCATCTTGCCCAAATCTCCTAGTATTGGCACATCTGCCTTAATCCACGGTGTTGTTTGGGTTACCAGCATAATCAGGCAGCGGTCCAGGTGCAAAGAAATCATACGCGAGATACTGCTCTGGCTCATCCATCGGGAAGTTGAACACGCGGTCAGGTGACAAGGGTTCTCCCATGATACTACAAAGAAAAGAAATACTTATATTAGTAATCATCATATACATATTCTTAATCATATGTGAAATTATGCTCATCATATACTAGGATGATTTTATTACATCGCATTAAATGTATAACAACCCGCAATTTTCATCAATGTAAATATCCATCTATTAAATTAGATGCACTGTAATATCCATCTTTTATATATATACCACTTTTTTACAAGGAAATTTTTTCTTTATCTCATTATCCAACGTAACTTGCATCTCTAAAGTAAACGAGCTCACGCAACCTTTACCAAAGCCATCTCTATCTATATTTGTATCATGTAAACATCCTACTATGTCAAGTCTGCATCTTAATATCCTTTTCACCAAGTACATTATCCATTTAACGTACTTTTCAAAACATTATATCAAAACAAGCATTAAACGCTAACGTTTATATCAAAACCCTAATTATATATAATGTATACATATAAAATGAATGTACAAGCCTTTAAAGCATGTGTATAAGTATCATAGAACAACATTTGAATATCTTTTCCCTCCTAAATCAAGTTACAACTTTCTAAAGCTTAATGTACAAGTCAATAATGCAAGAAAGTCAAATTAGGTCATTTTACCTCCTAAATCACTTTGGTTTCTTAACACCACTTTAACATAAGGTACAAGCACTTAATGCATGACTCCTAAACCCTAAGTCATCTAAAACCCTAATCTAAAACCCTAAACCCTAAACGAAACCCTAAAACCTTAATTTAACTTTAAACCTAAAACTAAGCCCTAAAACTAAACCTTAAACCTTAATCCTAAACCCTAAACCTTAATTCTAACACTAATCCTAAACCCTAAACTATCTTAAACCCTAACCCTAACTAGAAATTAAAACCCTAAAACCCTAACCCAGAATGAAATGAACCCGACACCCTTTTTCTTGCATTTTTACCAATTTTAAGCAACCAAGCACCTCAAGCAAGCACCCTAGGACCTCTATGACATCACCATGACCTTACAAGCAGCCTACCAAGTAGCTCCATCACCACCCTTAAGCTCCAAGGCTTCTAGACACCTCCTTGTCACTTCCTTGTAGCCAAAAACCCTCATACACCTTCCACCTTGCAAATCTACACTTCTATCTTACAACACTTACCCTATAGACTCCATTAGTCATCTATCTACAGCTCTTGACACCTTTCATAGCTAAAACTTAGGCACCAAGGGTGTTTCAACCCTATAAATAGCCGAATCCATGCAAACCATTCAAACACACCTCAAAACTTATCACCACTCAAATGGAGTTCTAACTCAGACCAAGAAGGATCAAGAGAAGTCCCTAAGCTCAGAATAGAAGCCAAGAAGCAATAAAAATAAAGTCTTGAAGCCATTTCTAGGCGTACGAGTTATAAACCCATTTCGACCCATTTTAGCTCAAGTAAGCCTAAGATCTTGATCAATAAACTTATAATATGTATTAGAATATTCATAATACTCTTAAGATCATATATAAACTCTTGTTTGAAGCTTTGAATCCTCAAACCTATGTGTTTTTTATTAAAACCCTAAAAACGACCCGTTTTGATTTTCTAGCTAACAAATCCTTTTTCTAAACTTTTGTTACGTTAGAACATTTTATTTTAGCTTATTCTAATAAGATATAACCTTCAAATATCATTTGGAATCCTAAAATAAGCTTGCATGGCTTTTTGGACTTCTTTTGCAAATATTTCCATGCATAGAGGTATATATCGTAACTTTTTGAAATTTATAACTAAAGGGGCTAAAAATGTCATTATTCTAAAGTTTGAAATATATATATTCAGATCAAACCATGATACAAAATTCATAATAACAACAAAGCCCTAATTTATAATCATCGAATATTCAATATTTTATAATTAAATTATTAAAAATTAATATATAATAAAAGTAAAAACAAATATGGCAATTAAAGTTAGGCCAAACCCACATACCTAATCCGCTTCGCACATTACTCCAAAAATACATACTTTTTATTCTGTTTCATCTATAAGTGATAGTTGGAAGTGGGATATGTTTGTTCTTTAGTAATGGTCCCAAAGTGGATTATGTTGTTTCCTGATTCTGTGGTCCTCCACAAAGAAAATGATGTTTTTAAAATGAATTACAAATTGTCCCTGTGGTTTAAACCAGTATACAAATACTCACCTCATAACAAATTAAAACATTTTTTCATACAACACAATTTAATACTAACAAATCATTAAAATGGCATGAATCATAAAAATTGACACAACAATTATGATTTTCATACTTATTTATAAATTGTGGTGAATGAGCCATGTATCAAAATCAACACTAAAATAAATCTAAAAGTTTTAACCTAATTTAAGTAGGAAATGAAAAACAAAAACCAACATTTCAAGTGAAAGTGCATATAATCTGAAATTTTACTTGATACATTACTGGAACATATAATTCCAACAACTAAAAATAGTTATTACTAGTCCACAACAGCACAACATGTTATAAAATGATAATTAATATATTGCTTTTGTGGCGCAGAACCAAAAACACTCCAATCCTGAGTGTGAGATACTTTAAGCCAATAACAGCATTGTCACTTTCACCATGTTATACGGTTTCTTGACATGAACCATCTCTTCCTTTAGGGGTCCTAATGATCTAAGCCCATAATGAGCTTTACCAGTTCTATTGGTACCCATAACACTTGAAGCAACATGTGAATGTGGGTACACAATATCAAGTGGTAATGGTTCTTCTACCTCAATCTTAATAGGGTGGCATAAGTGTTTTTGCAATTTCTTCACCTGAGGTATTTTTTAGTAATTGCCATTCAACAATCACGAGCAAAAGATAGTTGATTAATCTTCACATAGAAGAAATTTCATCATTTTGAAGATGTGTCATCATTTGAAGATTTTTTCATCATCCATTCCAAGTATCTATCTGCATACATATATGAAAAGGTGTTGTAGTCCGATCAAAATAGTATTATAACTAACTAACGATTACAAATACATACACAATGCTAAGAGCTAATCTAGTCGCTAGTTTTCCAAAAGCTTTTGTTGCAATCCCTATGAAAAGTCTATTAGTCATGCCCATGATGTTGAAAAACCTTAACTAATTACATATTACAAACATACACTATGGAGATTGGTATAACCTAAATTTAGTTACCTTTTTGTTTCAGCTTCCTATTTCTTAAATATGAAAATATTTAATTAAGCTTTTCTATTCTCACTTCCAGTCCTTCACATCCTTAATACCTGTAACCTTTGCTTTGTATTACAATGAATGCAAACAAAAGAAACATAATATATACTAAACTCCATATTGATATAGCAAAAACTAAATGCATATACACTTAATAAAATTACAAATCATTAAACCCAAAATAGAGCATTTAAGCATATTCTTATACACAAATGCAAATACTTACAAGTTTGACATTGGGTATTTATTTTAGAACTAACTTTATTAAATTTTTTGTTACTAGATAAAGAGTTTCTTATGCTATATGTGGCTGTTGATGATCATTGATGCTGCACATCTTAAAGGGACTTACCTCGGAACAAACATTGTTGTTGTTGGAATGGATGGTAATAACCAAATCATACCTATTGCCACTGGTGTAGCCCAAAGTGAGACTAATGAGTCCATGACTGGTTCTTGAGCAAGTTGACTAGATGCATCGGGGAATTACCAAAATTTTGACAATTACATCTGATAGGCATATGCCGATTACACATGCATGCACAATGTGATTACCAAACTCTTTTCATGGATATTTGTTTGTCCGTCTTTTGATGATGAAATTTTTCAATATGCAAAAGCGTTAAGCTAAATGGTTAGTATTTGAAATACATGCAAAGCCTATACAGTTTTCTCGAATTGAGAATTAATTTCTTTTAATTCAGACTCTAAGACCCCTGATTCTCTAGACAACTAGTCGAAGCCGTTTGGCAAATAGACTATGGGCACATGTTCCCTACAACAAGAAACAACTCATGACATCAAATAGTGTTTGAATCAATAAATACGCTGACAAAGGACGTGAAAAAAAATTACCAATCACCAGCTAATGGATTGGTTTTGAGATCTTCAACAAAAGTGGTATTTAAACGTCGAGCTAACAATCAAGGTATGAATTAGTATTATTATAAACTTTCTTTTTTAATTTAACTTTTTTTTATATATACATAATGAAGAATCGTTCGTATATTTTATTTTGTCAGATGCTCCGGATGATGAACTTACCTAATGGGGCATGCTGCAAAGGTAAAGCATAGAGTAAAGAGCGTTAATTTGACGGTTAAGGGGGTTAATGAAAGCAAAGTTTATGAGATACGAGAGCAAAAAAAATACATGTTGTTTATTTAGATAAAGGTGAGTGTACTTGTCGAAAATGGCAACTATCGGGTTTACCATGTGGCTACATTTGTGCAACGGCCAAAATTGCAGGTTTGCATAGTGTTGGTCAGTTGGCAAAACCTTGGTTTTTATATGCAAATCTTAAAGGTACATACGCAGGGATAATTTATCCTTTAGAAGATGTATCGAGTTGGCATACTCCACATGATTTCCCACTTGTTTTGCCACCGATACTGGGTAACAACCTCCTTGGTAGACCAAAAAAGAAAGACCGCATCCCATCACAGGGTGAGGGACGGATAAATAATAAGTGTGGAAGATGTGGTGTGCAGGGACACAATCAAACGTGTTGTAATGTACCATTGCCTAAAATCAAGTAAGTATTACATTGTTACACTAACTTTGTACGTACAAACAAATTTTTAGAAAACTTATTATGTTGTTATTTTCAGACAAATGGTTCAAAAAGGATGAAGTCAACCCATGTCCCATCTGTTTACAAAGAATCTCAAGCTCACCAAGAACATCAAAAGCCAAATCAAGGTTTTAATGTGCAAATGATGCATGAGCCACAGCACCAAACAAATATTATGGATCCTATCTATCAGCTGCAGCAGGAATTCTCACATCCTCACTCTAGTGATCCCAACTTAAACTATTTGTCGCAGTGGTCTACTCCATCCAACTTCTTAGACTAACTAGTCAATCAGTTTGTATTTTTCTACTTATAACTTGGATTTGTTAAGGATTTCATGCTAACTCTATGAACTTAAGTACTTATTTTTCTTAAAGGACTCATCCTTTGTCCACTAATGTTATTAACATCATAGTAGTGTGTGCATAAAAAACACATTAACAAAGCTAGTATTCATATAGCAGGAGTAAAGCAAGCAAACCTGTGAACGCGACATCTGCATTACTGTCAATCTTCATAGAAGTGGTCTGTGTCATAGTGCAGTCAACTGTAATACAGATGAACAAATTAGAACTGTCATTTGCAATTTTAAACCACAAAACAATGAAAGGAAACAAATAACTAAAACTTGATAACAACTACAAGCATAAACAATAACAAATCTCTTTAAGGAGGAAATCGCATCACTATATTCCCAAAGCATTCATAATAGAAGCATAAAAGACTAATTCTAGAGGGTTTGATGAAGTCAGTGTACTAATAGGGGGTATATAAAGGAGATTTTTTACTGTAAAAACATGCAGCCTACCATCAATGGGCGGGATGTAAGCCGGCGTTTTAGGATACACCATTAATAAACAATTTGAGTAAATGAAATTTAGAAGACAATTCTAGACCCTACCTTGTAAACTATGCTTACGCGGTAAATGGGCCTTATGTGGACTAATTTAGAAAAGTCCAAACTTTTGGGTTGTTTCGTTTGAGTAAATGTATTAGTTTTATACAAGTCCCTAGATGAGATATATTTACTTTTACTCTTCAGTATTACCTGGCAAGACTGCAAGTAAACATTTGCAAAGAGAGTATGATAAAAATAAAGGGTAACAGGTTAGTTTTGATTTAGTATTTATAAAACTATGAAGAACGTTAACTTTAGGAAAGGACACTTTATTCATCCAAACACCCCTTTCCAGTTATAATTTATATGAATTGAAAGACAGTTGCTTACCAGGTAACCCTTTATGAATGAACCCCAATTCCCTTTATAGTATAGTTATACCATGTTAAAAATGATTTATAATGAATTGAACTAGTTTAGCATACCAAACACCTCTATGTTTGTTTTGTTCAACATTATATTGAATGTTAAAGGGGTGTTTGGATGGATATTGAAGCATAATTTAACAGATGATTGGCTTCATGTTGTTATACTTATAAACTACATGTTAAGTGCAGAAGTCATAATATTGGAGTCAGATTATGATAGTCCTCACAGCATGAATTCTGATGATACTTGGGAACCTGGAAAAGATGTTACAAAAAATACCTCAAAATCTGTTAGTGTTAAAGGAAGAAAAGGTTCAACTTCCAAAAAAGTTTCATGCTCCAAATCTACAAAAACTAAACCTTTCAAGGATTTAAAGTTTTTTGATGATTCTAGTTCAGATGATCAAGGGAATGTTTTTAGAGGTAAACCTGGGAGAACATCAGTTTATTCTAAAGGAAACAAACATTCAGTCTCCAAAAAAGGGTCATGTTCGAAAAAGTTTCACATTCAAAAAGGTGTTTGTTAAAGGAAACTCCTGTAGAAAGTGATGTTGAATTAAAGGTAGTCTCGGTGCCTGATGTTGTTGATGCTAAAAGACCACCTCCAGTGAGGAATTGTATCTTGGGGCTTGCATCGTTAAGAACTTGGCAAAAAATTATGCAAAAGGATTTTGGTATAAAAAATGCCAACCAACATGTTGCTGCAAGTCAAGAAGGTACAAGTAAAGGCAAAAGGAAGATGGTTTAGCATTAGCATGTGTTGGTTTAGCTGGATTTAGTGAAACTTTTGTTCATATCTGTTGACCTGCTGTTTCTGAAACTTTTGTTAGTCTTTTGTGTAGTTTATAAGTAGTGGGTTGTATAACAATAACTAATCTATGATGTTTATGTAGATAATTAACTTGATGTTGATTTTGAAATCTAATAGTTGCACGAGCTGCAACAATTTTCCTGCATAATTTGTGGGTACATTATGTAAGCATTTTCCATTTTCAAGCTTTGTCATCTATGTTTTAAAGACGATAAGGATTTGTTCGGAAACAAGTAAAAGGATTAAGGAAATGTGGTTAAAAAGGATGGCATTAATACATCAAGTTAATGGACAAACTTAACATACAAATGACATCTATTACCAATTATAGAATTACAACTTAACAAAGAAGAATTGGACAAACCCTAATTCTTAATACAAATTACAAACAACATACTATCTCTGATAACAAAACCAAATATCTCTGATAAGGCTAGAAACAAAACAGAAAACATTCTAACCTTCATCTAACCTTTACTTCCAGTCACTGTAACTAGAGTAAACAGTTAGGCAACCATGGAGTTTTAGCACAACATACAAAACATGTACATAGTCACAGACTTGGCCTTTATTACAATACTTTCTTGCATACTAACGAAAAACATAAAATACTAGTTAAATATCATACTTAAAGACCTAAGTTTATATTTAACAAAGAAGATTAATATCAGTTAATGAACACCAGTAACTTTTAAGGATGATCATCACCACAACTTAAATACAACCCAATCACACTAACACATCTTCAATATTTGATCTAACCCCGCTTTTCTTAAGTTAACCACTTTGACCTCTTTATAATTCCTCTCATCCTTGTAAACTTGACCCTACTCTTACCCTTCCTTTTCAATAGCATTGACAAAGTAGCTGGAGAAGACACAACATCATCCAAAATTACCTCATTTGAAAATTCATCTTTAATCTTACCCGGAAGTGAACCATCGTCACAACCCACAGGTTCTTCTATACAATCAAATCCTAGAATAACCCCCAACAGCAAAGCAACCCACCACATAAACAAACATACACATCCTCATAACTCCAATTATCAAGAACATCAAAGTGATCATCAACACAATCAACATATAAAAAATCCGCATACAAATTCTTCCATTGAAAAGCAATACCTTTTCTTCTTTTCTTAAGGGGTGGTGTTCTTAGGAGTTTTGAAATGGATTGTTCTTTTTCCCATGAGCGACTCTCATCAAATGTCATCAAAGCAAGTTTCCGACTTTTGAGTTTTCATGGACTTGTACTTTAGATTGTAGGTCCCTATGAGCCTCATCAAAAGTTAAGTTTTTAAAATAGTAAGATGCTAAGTTTTGAGGAAAATGGCTAATATACAAGTTGATCAACCTATACAACTCATCCGTATCATACATTTTTTTCACATCATTGTCACATTCAATAATAGTCAAACCTGATTCTAGGCTATTTCTAGGAATAGAATAAAACAGAGCTCAAATTTCACATTTTAGTTTGTAGACAAGCATGTCTAGAATTTTAGAGTAAGTCATCCTGTTTGAGTTTGACAACTTAAGTGGTAAAACTTTTCCATACGCATACCTTAAAGGTTGTTCATCGAACATACCATCATAGTTCACTTCAAAAAGTGAATAGTTTTCAATGGAATCATCAATCCTGTATATATTAAATATGTAAACTTACTTCATAATTTTAATAAACAAACATTTGGGAAGGCAAATCTAAAAAACATGAACAAAAATGTAAACAAACTAAAAATGAAACTAGTTACATACCTTTTGCTATTATCCATGGAAGAAGTAGAAGGTTTCTGAGAAAACTTTGAAGAGAGTGAAGATTTAGATGCAGACATATATTTGCATGTACTTGTGTAAAATTGTGAGACTTTTCTTTATGTACTTTTAATATACTTTTAACAATGTAAAGTAAGTTTAATCCTAGGGGCAATTCTAATTATATAATTGATAATTTGTTAATGTTATGGGCTTTGGGTTAGTTTTAGGGCTTTATAAAGGGTCCAGACTATACGGGAATCATCACAACCGTTTGGAAATATTGCAACTTACAAAGACACGTGATTTAAATGAATTAAAGAATCACAACGTTTAAAAAAACCAGTATATAAACAAATCATACACAAGCCAAACTTTACATCTTTCTCATCTTGTTGAAACAAACATACACGTAAAGATCAATCACCACTTGACGAACTACGTGCGGCATCTAACTCTAGAGATTTGTGGGATATGTGGAATGTGGCAATCCACAGAGATATACAAACCGACCTTTCAATAGGGAGGCAATTGATGGTGGTTGTTCGAGAACTACAAGCCAGTATTAATACGAGGCAGACCCTCATAGATGATGCAAAGGCAAATTTGAAGGATAACAAGATTGCGACTGTTTTATTCTTCTTAGAATTGCAAGACAAAGATATAGCGTTTGTTAGGGACCTTCTCGTCAAGTAGACGATGTACTCAAAAGGCGGGTGAAAAAGAAGAGTTCCTTAGCAGCGTTAAAAGACTTTAGACAAGAAAAGGGAATTCGATGATGATGCTACAATGTTTTCTGTCCTATCATCGTTCTTTATAAAATATTTATATTAACATTGGTAGGAGTAAAAATTATTATTTTATCTAATACGTTCTATATATTAAATGTTTTTCAGTAATCAATGACATATACTTTTTTAATATTAATATTTATGTTTCATGGATTTAAATTTTTGTAAGTTAATAAAAATGATCATGGGTGTATTAGACATGTGTGGGAACCTCTGTGATTTTTGGTAATTTTTTATAAGGAGTTTTTATGGGTCATCTAAGTATGGGAACTTACCTTAAATAAGTAGTTAAAATCCGAAATTTTTGGAAACCTTAATTAAGTTAAGTAAACTCTATATTTAGTAAGATCAAGTAATAAACTTATAAAATAAGATAGATAATAATATATAATCATGGATTTCTGTAGATCTGGTGTCGAGGGTGTGATCTTTTGTCTTCGTGTTCTTTCTCTCCGTTGCTTGTTGGTTAAGGTACAGATATTCCGTCCTTTTAGTAAGGACACCTCTTGACTTGATCCTTCATTATCTTAGCTATTTGATTCAGTTGATATGCATTTGATATCCCGTTTGATTTGTTATCCGTACTCATGATTCATTCGATATTCATTGATATTCCGTTTGATTCGATATTCGCAATTATGATTCTGTTGATCTTTGTTTAAAGATTTTTAGCATCTTGTTCACTTATATCTTTTGCTTTAATCTTACCCGAGCTATTTGTAACTAGTCATGAAGGTACCATGGCCATGTCATTGATACACCAATGGCATGACACTATCTGTGGCGGTGTGATTAGTCCACGGCGTTCCATTTTGTATGTGCACTTATTATGATTTGATATGTTCGTACACTCGCCATAGTGCTTGTGTATATGGATATATATTTGTTTTGCAGGGAGCGTATAGATGCATCCTAGGTACTTTGTTCCGTTCAGTTCAGGTGAATGGTTGTGTGTGCAGTACACCCCATATCACATTTGGTACACCAGGAGTTGCTTGCTTGTGTACATTTGATTATGACTATCTGATTATTTGTTTAGGGTCTAAGCATGTGGCATGCTTTAGACATTTGTTTGGGCTCGTGGGCATTCCTTTGATTACTCTTATCCTATTCATTGTTCTATATATCGTTTGACATTTGTTTGGTAGTTTCTCATGATTCGTTTTGTTCATTCCTCCATTTTATTACCCCCGCTCCGATAAAGAGACCAAGAGTTACGTTATGGTGTCATATCAGAACATATAAATGCAAGCGGAAGACTTTATTAAATAAAAATACTAAGTCATAAAATAAAATGACTTTCAACAGTATTAAATTCCAACAAAGTCAAATGAAAGAAATATTCAAAAGGAAATGTCTTAAAACACAAATCCCAAATCAAAAAGGGTTCTTCTAAGGGTGGGTCCTCTAAAAGCTCCTACTCTCAACACTCATATCCCAGCTTCCCGCTTAGTACCTGCCGTAGGAAAATAAAACGCGGCTGAGCTAACGCTCAGTAAACAGATATAATAATAATAATAATAACAACGGAAATAAAACGAAGGTTTGAACGAAACGGATCCTAAGAATCTGCTAAACAAATGTCATACGAAATAATAAGCGATGATCAAGAATTAAGGATAACAAAGGAGTGCCCACGAGCTCGAAATAAATGTCTAAACATGATACATGAATAGACCCTAAACAAATAATCAGATAATCATAATCAAATGTACACAGGCAAACAACTCCTGTTGTACCAAATGTGATATGGGGTGTATTGCACACACACAACCATTCACCTGAACTAAACGGAAAAAAGTACCTAGGATGCATCCATATGCTCCCTGCAAAACAAAGTTATATCCGTGTACACAAGCACTATGGCGAGTGTACGAACATATATAATCAAATCATAATAAGTGCACATACAAAAGGGAACGTCGTGGACTAATCACACCGCCACAGATAGTGTCATGCCATTGGTGCATCAATGACATGGTCATGGTACCTCCATGACTAGATACAAATAGCTCGGGCAAAGATTTACGCAAACTGAACAAGTTACCAATAATTCAATCAAGATAACGGATCTAATATCATTTTCAAACAAAAATAAAAGGAATCGTGAATGCAAATATCTAATCAAACAGAATATCAATGAGTCATGAGTACAGATAGCAAATCAGAGGGAATATCAAACGAATCAAAGTAGCTAAAACAAATGAGAAACAAGTCATGATATGTCCTTACTAAAAGGATGGAATATATGTACCTTAACGAATACGCAATCGGAGAGAAATGAACACAAAAGCAAGAGATCACAACACCTTCACCGAATCTACAAGAATCCATGATTACATATTATTATCTATCTTATTTCATAAGTTTATTACTTAAACTTATCATTTAAAACGCTTAAGGTAACTAAATTAGAGTTTTCCAAATTTCCAGAATCTGCCAATATTTTCAAGCAAGTTTCCCGATGTTAAAGACCCATTAAACGGCCTCCAAAAATTCTACAAAAAATCACAGAGGTTCCAACATGTGTCTAGTACACCCATGATCATTGGTTTAATTTATTTTCATGTTTAAGTATCCCTTTGACCCTTGTTACCCAAAACTGATCCCGAATTTGATCTGACAGAACCTTCGAAAAGTTCACGCGTAAAAACCCAACTTCAACAATTCAGAAAATTCTGAAAAAAATCATGGATGTAGAAAATATCATGAAGATTTACCAAATCAAATTTTAAAGTCTAACTCCTTACGGTTTGAGAATTAAAAATCAAACACTACAACTGAAATTTTCGGCCAGAATCTGCAGTTTTGACACTTAATCTTATAAAATAAGTTTAGCTTTAAAAATAAAAAAAATTCTTGTAAAATAACCCCTAAGGGCCGGTCTAAATGAAGGAGGAGGGGGGACTAATTAATTTTTTTCCCCTTTTGAAGATTACACAAAATACTTGCTAAAACCTTTTAATACTTATCCCTTAAAATAAGTTTTTAATAAAAAGAAAGTAAATATACGAAATAATCAAAATTACAAAATATATTATATTTTTTTAAATAAGAGGCCGGCCATATATATGTACATATATAAGTTTTATATTTTTTTTAAAATAAAATACCTTATGTTATATCTTTATAATTTTCCAAAATTATAACCTAAGGTTTATTTTCAAATACTTATTAATAAACTTTAGATTATATTCAAAATTAACAATATGACATGAAATTCAAATTTTGGGTTTTACAGGGTCGCAATCCTTGAAGGATATAGAGCACTAATGTAATCAAAAGTAACTCTGTGAGAGACTCTAACAAAACAATCTATTGTTCACGCGGAAAATAAACAATAGTGCTAAAGAAGAATTACTAAAAACAATACTTTGATCATCTATGGATCTTTTCTATTAATCGTAAAACTGTTTCTTGATTGTTCAATCCCCCTCTTTTCAAACTTAAATCGTGTGGTTTCATTTATAGATATGAAACCCTAAACTAATTCTCCTAGAATTACTTTGCTGAGTCACTCTATACTCCAGTCTATCCATACTATCCATACTAGAACTTATCCCAGAGTCACTACGTTACTCTACTAGGACTAATAATATAACCAGCAGGAACTATATACCTGCCAGTAGGAACTTTAATACTAACAGTAGCAATTACTCTACCTAAGTAGAACTACATACTACCAAAAAGAAGCTAATAAATACAAAAACCTAACAATCCTCCCCTAAACTGGAATTTGACATAGTTAACTTCCAGTTTCCTAGATAGATCTTCAGTCTTTAAAGCTTTGAGGATTGAAACAGCAACAAAAACAGCAGCAGCCAAATTGATTGACCTTTAAACATCTTTAACTCTTCAATCTTTAATCAGCAACCAACTTTGGACCACCTCAGCAACATCCATCAATTCAGGGTTACATACGATTCTCATCACATCCCATGGTGTGTTAACTCCGGGGAGAGGTGAATCATAGAAAGTAAATGGATTTGATGAAGCCTTTACCAAGTAGCCATTAACTCTTGGGCTAGCCAATCTATTGGGTCCTAGAAAAAGGAATGCCATGGAAGATTGGAACCATTTTCAACCACTCCAAACTTGAATCATAGTGGGTTGAGTACTATATGACTTTGGGCAAGTCATCACAGCCATAAACGGATTTGATTTGTCTTTACCTGTAGCCGTTTGCTCAGGACTAGCCACTTTTTATTTCAAGAATATGGCAAGTGATAACCATCCAGTTTTGGGTAACCTGGCAACCATCAACGGATTTTATAAGCCTTTACCACATAGCCGTTTGCTTGTGGGCTAGACAATCCTGGACTAGAAAGGTTACTCCCATGGTGGATTGAGCAAACCACTTAACTTATGGTACATGAAAAAAAATCCCCCAAAGAATGGTCCAATTGAGAGACCCTATGGTTTTAGCAAACCATTAACATCTATAATCAATTCATTCTGGTACAAGACCTGGGAATTGAAACCAAAACTCAATTAATTCTAGCCCGAAGGCCTGGCAATTGAGAGCCATGGTTCAATTATTTCTAGCCATAAGGCCTGGGAATTAATACCCATAATGATGTTGCACCTCAAAAGAGAAACTTTGAAAACAATGTGCCATAAAACCATTTTGCACCAAAAGATTGTATCACATGAAAACAAATTTTGAGCCAAAAAGAATTTAAGCTCTGTTGGCATAGCCAGAACCTTTGTGATGCCCCATCCAAAAAAACCATCAAAAACCTCAAAAACCAGCCAAAGACACCTGCAACAATCAAAACTATACATACCAAAAGAAACTGAGTATATACAAGACAGTAAGATTGTACTAGACTTAAGCAGAGGGGACACTAGAAGCAAGCTGATTCTTGATGAATTTAATCAGTTGCACAGCATATGTCATGTCATTCCCTATACCATCGATCTCCACTTCCAACTTATGCTTCAGCATCTTCTTCATGAGTGAAGCAGAGAGAGGATATGGTGTATCTGCAAACATGTATAAGATATTGCCAGTAAATGTTTTCTACACAATTTAATCACCAGAAAATGGAAACAATTTCTAGCTGTGGATAACCCACTCCTGTTGATCATTCCAAACTTCAACACTTGAACCACCAGTAGTAGACTCAAACAAAACATGAAGATCTCCCCACAAAATCATTCTTGTACCAGCTAGAGGGTTGACATCATAATGCTTAACAACCATTCCATATAACTTAGACAGATCCTGTCTATCAAGCAAGTGCATAATCTCTCTAAGATGTAGTACAGTATTTGGAGAGATTTATCAGTGAAGATAAAGCATTTTACATCCCCAGCCAGAAGAACAAACTTCCCATGCAGCAAATGCATGCCACAAAAGAGGGTTGGTAGCATCATCAGTATCATCAGAGTCATCATCAGAGAGCACTTGAATGAAAGATTCATCAGGAGCATTCAAATCCACTTCAGAAGATGACATCTTCCTTGTTGCTAGAGACTTCCTCCTGGTGCTATATGTCTTGATACCAGCAACAGATGAAATGACATTTCTGTCCGAGGTCCAATGACCTAAAAACAGGGGATCAACAGATGTATTAGGGGTAGCTGCAGGAGTAGAAGGTGGAGAATCAACAAATGGTGATTGATGTACATTAGTAGGAACACCAGCAGATGATTGATGTGTAGCAGCAGGAACATGAGTCTGTGGAGTTGCAGAGGATTTTGACCTCTTAGACCCAGGTTGTTCCACATCAGCCTATCTTTAAGTTACCTCCTAAGGTCTGTGCTTGTAGAATCAGCACAAGCCATTTCCGAATATTACAAACACAGCTTTGAGTTGATCATCAGAGAATGTCTTCACATATTTCAAAGTCCATCCTGTTGAATAAATTGCAGAGCTCTGATTTTTTACAAAGGTTCGCATAAAGTCCTTTTGTTGTGCAAAAGTCATTGGCTTATTTCTTTTCTCCTGCAACCTCTGTGCTTCAAACTTTCTTCTTCTTTCTGCAATAAGGGCAACCATCCTCTTTGCAAAATTGTCATCATTAACATCAGGACCAAGTAGATCAGCAGTAAGTCCTTGATTTGCATGTACTTGTCCCATGATGTCTGACCAATCAGCATCTGTGTAATACTTGGCAGAATTTATCACATCCTCTTGCCTTTTCTTCGTCATTTCCTCTTGTACTCTAGCCAATTCAGCTTATTCCTCTTCATAAATGTTCCTTGCATGCATCTCTCACCAACCTGTCCTCCTCCATCTGTCTAAATGACCTTTCTTTGAGTGGAGGATCTTCCTCCACCAATGGAGACTTACCCTTGTTAGAGGGAGCAGGAGAGAAATCAGAAGCAGTACCAGTAGGAACATCATTTCTATGAACAAAGTCATCAGTGTGAATGGAGGAACTAGGAGGAAATTCAGTCGCTTGAGTGGCATCAGCAGGAATAGAAGAAGTGTCAGCAGCAATAGCAGTTGCCTTAGCTAGCTTGATCAAAGAATCCACATCTTGTTCCTCATCTTCCTCTGTGTCAGATTCACTTAAAATCACATTCCGTCCCCTTGCTTTGAGTTTTGACTCCAAAAACTTCACTCTCTTTACCAGCTTCCTCATCACATCCTTAAACAGTAGCTTGTGAGCTTGAAGCTCAGATTCCAAAACTCCAATTTATTCTTCCCCTACTTCAACACTAAAGTATACAAAGCAGTTACGTAAAGAAGGTCCTCAGCACCTATCCTGAGTGTGGTACTTTCAGGTGGAGCTGCAGTGGACCTTAAAAAGGAAAAGCCAAGAAAAGATCTCACCCCAAGGTGATCATCTGCCACATTAGGGTCAGGATTGGAATCATTGTCCTTTGAAGAAGATTCAACATGAGGGACAGAAGATGGATCATGCTGATTCACTTGAGCACTAAGAGAAGTTGGTATTGGTCTGGGTGGTTTTGAAACTGGCTTATTCAGTTGAGCAGCTGGAGTAGTGGGTGTTGGTCTTGGTGATGTTGATCCATGATCATGAGGAGAAGCAGTTTGGTGCACAGGTTCTGTAACAGTTCATGGTCAGTCTGAGGGTTGGGTGGTGCTGCCTCCCCCTGGATGTACACAGCTGCAATGGCAAGCTGAGAGGAGGAACATTTGCAGCCACCAATGGCATATGTCCCTCCAAGACAATTCATCCAACATCTTTGCAAACATCTTGCCTGTCAGTCTAATGCATGGAATGTTTTGGTATTCCTAGGTTCTATGCCCAGAACTATTTTTAGAAACCAGGGAACATCAAAAATTTCTTAGAATTATTAATGGTTATTGTACCATCCATTAAACATATAGCGGGCCATGTACTTCTTGTTCCCTCACAACAAACAGATTTTGAAAGCAATAACAAAGTGTGCCAAACTGATCCAACTCCCAGACTGTACTATAACAATGTCATAGAGTAAGGATCAGGAACCTCCACTGAGGTGAGAATTCGTTCTTAAGAAAGGCAACTTACCCTCAGTGGGATAACCTAGATTATCCATGCCTAAGAATATGTCAAGGATAGGCATATCCACAATTCCCCCCTCATCATGTAACTGCAATTGACTCCTCACTAGTGATTCAGTGATTGTGTAAGGATCCTCTCAATGGAGGGCCACAATAGCGGTGGACCAACACAGATGATCAGCAGTGAGGCCCGTAACCAGAATTGGTTTTATTAGGAATCATAGATGAGCTGGGTCAGTTACAATAGCATACCTAATGTGGGAATCAAGTAAAAAAAATATCAATAACCTGCTGATAACGGTACTACCCTTTGGGTTCTCCCAAAAATCCATCCTTTGTGCTCATCGCGATATTTTAGGGCAGCCATTGATTCGACGGTAGCTTGAATAGGGTTGTGTGTTAATGCTGGTGTTAGAATGCAAGAGAGTTGCTACTGGTGGGTAGTAGGAATCACAATTTCGAAGGGTGAGTGGAATGAATAAAGAGGGCTGTAAAAATTAGGGTTTGATCTCAAAGGTAATTGTAAAAATGAGGGCAAACAGTGATTAACCCTTTAAATAGATAACCCTTTGATCAATTAAATGCCCACTTATCTCAGCTTTACTATTGAAATATAATAAAACTCAATTTAAGTTACTCGATTAAAGAAAAGTCAACCCTAACGAAAAATTAACAAGACCAGCAGGAACAACTCTACCAGCAGAAACCAGAAAGACAACCAGTAGAAATTGTTCAGCCAGTAGAAACCAGTATTACCACTAGTAGAAACTCTTGCAACACCAGAAATGACACAAATCCAACCAGAAGGAATTGTTCGCATCAAAATAAAGCCACACACACTCCATGCTATTCACACATCATGAATCATTTCACTGCAAAAGATTAGACCAAAACCACACATACCATATACATGGAAAAATAAAAGATTTAACTACAAGAATTAAAACTGCTAGTCTAATATCTGTAAAAAAAATAAGGCTAAAAGAAAAAAATAACTATTTAAAAAAAATACAATAACAGTCCTCCCCTTAAATCCAAATCCTCCCCTTAAACAGAGGATTTATGGATTTAGCATCCCAATATGAACCACTAAATAATTAAATCTGGGTCCATCAAATGCTTTGGTCAATAAATCAGCCACATTATCATCTGTGTGAATTTTAAGCACCTGAATAAGATTTTTCTCATTTGCATCTCGAATAAAATGGTGCCTAATCTCTATGTGCTTTGTTCTTTGGTGAAAAACTAGATTTTTTAAAATGGCATATGGTACTCTGAATATCAATACGATTTTAAGTGTTCATACAATTAGACCCTTAATCTAGCGAATTGATTTTGAATCCAAAAGTACATGACCACAAAACATGAGCAGCAAGCAACATTATTCTGCTTCAGTGAAGAAGTTGCCACAACAGTATGCGTTTTGCACTGCCATGATATCAATCTTCTACCCAGAAATTAGCATCCACCAGTTGTGGATTTCCTATCACCATTGGAACCAGCATAATCCTATCACACTCAACTGGAAGCTTCCAACACCACAGGGAGCATCTCATGGAACATAGACCAAGTTTGGTTGGCCTTTAAGAACGTAACGAATCGTCTTTACTGCATTCAAATTGTGAAGTCAAAGGTGGTGACCTGGTGTCCTAGAACAAGCACTCCTGCAACATAATATCTGGCCTTGAAGCTGTCAAATACATAAGGGAACCTATCATAGATCTGTATAGATGAACATTAACAGCATCATCAGGTTCATCCTTGGATTTAGACTTGGCAGCTTCATAGGGTGTGGTTGCAGGTCTCACACTTTCCATATCAAATCTCCTAAGCATGTCCTGGACATACTTGTCTTGGCTGATAAAAATCCCATCAGGCTGTTGCTTGACTTGTAGACCTAAGAAGAATGTCAACTCACCCATAACACTCATCTCAAATTCTCCTTTCATCAACACCTCAAACTCATCACACCAGGTCTGGTTAGTAGAGCCAAAAATAATGTCATCCACATAGACCTGTACTAAGATGATATCCCTGGAATTCTTCTTAATGAAAAGAGTTTTGTCTATAGTACCTCTTCTATAATTATGCTAAAAACAGAAAAAGTAGAAACACGTGCATACCAGGTCCTTGGGGCTGATAAGAACCATACAAACTTTCACAACTCAGTAACAACAGGTGTTTAGGGTAGAAAGGATCTTCAAACCCTTTTGGTTGAGTAACATAGACTTCTTCATCAATTTCCCCATAGAGAAAGGCACTCTTGACATCCATTTGATATACCATAAAACCCATGTATGAGGCAAATGCTAAGAATAATCTGATAGCTTCAATTCGAGCCACTAGAGCAAACACCTCATCATAGTCAATGCCCTCCTCTTGCCTATGACCTTGAGCCACCAACAATTACTTATTCCAACTTACATACCTCTTCATCTCTTTTATTCTTAAGAATCCATTTTTGTCCCAATAGTAGTTTTCCCTAGTGCAAAGTCACAAGCTTCCCCACACATCCTGAATTAACAAAACTGTTGCATCTCCTCTTGCATAGCTTCTACCCATTCAGGAATCATTAATGCTTGACAACACTGCTAGGTTCAAGTTGGGATTAGAAAACAAGCAAACAGACAATAGGAGATAGTCGAGTGATTGTTCCTTTTTGATCATGAAACATAGCCTGCAAGGCACTCTCTCCAAACTTGAACTTCTTCAAAGTGCCCCATGTCCAGAACTAAGGTGAAGTATGTCCCCAATAATCTATGATATAGGACATGAACTGATATGCACCCTTCTTGTGGAACAGGATCAAAAAACAGGTTTTAATGGTAGGGCTAAATTTTGACTGAACCACCAAAGTCCCATCATATGTATGATTCAGAGAAACTGCCAAGTAGTACGGATGAGGGTGAATGGCCCTCTATCTCTGAAGATGATGATATGTGGATTAGCAAGGTCGAAAGAAAGGAGAGGAAAATCTTGTAGAATTTTCAACTTGACCAATGATGACCAGAGGGAATGGTGTATCTATTCAGCATCGAACATGTTCAAACACAGAAAGTAAAAATGAGTAGAAGGACACAGAACCACCATCACCCGGATAAATAACTACCAGCAAGGAATGCTAGTAGCAAGAAACATCACTTGCAGAGGAATCGTACAGCTGTTTACCAAGTATCCTTTGCTGCAGAATTGGCTGCCTATGCTTTCCTATGAACCTACAATTCCTCTGTAATAGTCTGAAGTACTCTCCACTGTGGCAGAAGCAGTATGAACCTTGGGACCATGAAAAATGGTTAACGGAAAAGAAGTAACAACAATCCTTGTTCATCAACTCTGAAATCTTAGTCAACGTGTAATACCTGCATGAGATTGTTAGTATCTTGAGTACCTGCAGGTTGATTAGATTTGAAACGAGTATAACCTAAAGAATCAGTCAAATAGTCAAGGTCAAAGTACCACTCATGACCCAGACCCTGAACATTAGGTTTATCTTCCATATATCTCAGATTCAGTGTTTCTTCTATCTTTTTGTTGGATAAATTGTAGACTCTATAAGCTTTACTATGAGCAGAGTACCCAACAAGAAAACCTTCATCAGCTTTACCCTCAAATTTTCCCAAGTGATCACTAGTGTTAAGTATGGTCACATGACAGCCAAAAGGTTTAAGGTGACTAATGTTTGGAACTTTCCCAGATAAAAGTTCATAGGGTGTTTTATTATGGGGCCTAGTTACTAAAACCCTGTTTAGAACATAACAAGCAGTACTAACTGCTTCTGTCCAAAACATGGTAGGTAACTTAGAGTCAGCAAGCATAGTTCTTGCTGCCTCTATAAGGGTCCTATTCTTTCTTTCAGCAACCCCATTTTGTTGTGGGGTTCTGGCAACACTATAATCCCTTTTAATCCCCTTGGACCCACAGAGTTCAATTAAGTTAGAATTTTTAAACTCTGTCCCATTGTCACACCTGATAGCCTTAACCTTTTTAGTTAGCTGGTTTTCAACAAAAGTAATGAAATCCCTAAGGATATAAAAAGTCTCATCCTTAGTCCCCAAAAAGAAAACCCAGCTAAACCTGCTAAAGTCATCTGTAACCACCAAGGAGAGTGCTTGGATCAATGAATTTGATGGAATAGGACAAAAAGGTCTATAAAGAATAACTGGAGAGGCTCAAGATAGTACTGACAGCAGTGATGGGCCTTGTAAGAGGCTTGTGTTGCTTTCCCTTTGTTGCAGGCAACACAGTGGTTCATTGTGATAGAGTTTGAAGGAAGCATTGACTAATCCATGTTTTGCCAGCTTGTTCATGTTTTTGAAGTTCACATGAGCCATCCTTCTATGCCATTTTGTGGACTCATCTAAGGATGCTTTTGCCAACAAACACTTGATTTCTCTTTCTGAATGGATGTCAGTCAAATTGAAGCAGTAGAGATTGTGTCTCCTTGGAACTCTGAGAACAACCTGACTTGAGCAGGTAGTTGAACTCCTTGGAGAGAACAAGGCCACTCTTTGTCTGTAAAAAGGAACTTTTGTTCTTGGTATCACACAATTTGACACAGAGAACAAATTAAAGTTCTTAAGCTCTTCCACATAATAAACATTCTCAAAATTGAAAGTGGAAGTCCTAATGGTGCCTTTTCCTGTGATTTGACCATCTCCACCTCCAAAAGTGACAGTCCCTCCTTTAATCTTCACAAAGTCAGCCAATTTCTCCTTATTACCTGTCATGCTTCTGGAACAACCACTATCAACAATACCTAAATCTTTATTTGTATGAGGATTGTCCTACAATATACAAAAGAAAGTACAACATTAGTATACATGGGAGACCCAAGTCAGAACTGACTTGGGCCTGCCTTGTGGATCAATAAGAGGAAAACCCTGTAGATTGTTGAGATCCACCATTGTTCTTGGATCCCCAATGCATATATGGCCTGTTACTTTGCCAAGAACAACCTGCTGAGGTCTTAACAGCAGTTCCCCATCTTCCCCCATCCATATCCATTTGGTTATATGAGCCAGGCCTACGAAACTGTTGAAAATAATGGCTTTTTGGTCTGGTTATAGGTCTAGCAGCAGGATTATGCCAACCAGCAGGAAATGGCCTACCAGCAGGAACAGATGTTGGTCTATTCCTACTACCAGCAGGAACATAGGCTGGTCTAGGAACAAATGAGGGAATGTTTTCTACATTTTTTCACACAGGTGCATTATTCAATCTCAACTGATTCTCATAAAAATCACAATCTCGAATCAAATGAAATTTACTACCACAAACAAAACATTTCTTAGAACCAAAAGACTTGTTTTTACACAGACTAATATTGTTTGACCCATTCCTATTACATAAATTCCTAGGAGTTTTTACATTCTCCTTAAAAGAAAAACTAGGACTTTGAGTGACATTGCATGGTCCTTGGTCATCAGTCTTGTGTAAATTCTTCAAATCAACTGAACTAGAGACTGAGGCTAAGGGTTCATTGGTCTTGGAGCTTGAGGTCTGGACACTTGAAACACAGGATGCAAAGTCAGTGGTCTCTGAGTCTGAAGACTTGTCACTGTTATCACAAGAGACAAAGTCATTAGATACAGAGTTAGTGTCAGAAGAATTATTGGACTTTGAACCATAGGTAAACTGTGTATCATCAATGTCAGGCTTGTTGGAAGGAGGCATGAATGTTCCTGTTATGGGTCCTGGAACAGCATGCAATCCACCAGCTTTGACAAATCCATCATAGAGAGGTTTCTCTATAGCATCCTTAAGACATGAGTCAAAGATACTAGGTCATAAGATTCAAACACCTCATCTATTCCAAAAGTGTCTCCATATCCTAAACCAAATTTTGATCTAGAGGACATGGAGCTATTGATCGAGTTTTTCAGGTTTTTGGAAGAATTCTTCCATTTGTCAAACCTTGCCTCAGACTCCTCAAGTTTGACCTTGTTATTCATAATAAACAATTTTAGCCTGTTCCATTCAATTTTTTAGTATATTTTAGCATTTAGGTGTGTTGCCTAGTCTGCAGACAAGATTCTAATTTCTCTTCTAAAGCCTAACTTGATTATATTGGTACCAAGGACTATCTGTTGTGCTAAGTTTTGAATGAACTTTGTAGGCTTTGTAACTTGATAAAACACTCTTTATATTGCACTCAGATATTACAAAATCCTTTTAAGTTCTGTATACATATAATTACAACCAAAAGGACAAGATTGTACCTGAGGGGATAACCCCATAAGTGCAAATTGAGTTTCAGCATCAGTAGCGTCACTAGAAGTAACAGATACACCATCAGCACCAACACCAGCAACAACAAACACACCATCAGCAAAAATACCATCAGTACTAACTCCATTAGCAGCATCAACAGTAGGAATAACAGCATCATCCTCATATCCTGCAATCAACCCATAGACTTCAGAAGCACCTTTCTCCATATCTTCACTTTCGTGGTCTAACCAATTGAGCATTGAATCAACTAACACCAAAGCCTTTGGTTCTTCTGATTTATTCAGTTCTTTAATCTTAAATGTAGAATACCTTGTCTTTGAATCCACCTTCTTTCCTGTACATTCTCTTGCAAAAATAGGTCCAATCTGAACATTGGAAAAAATTAAAGCCAAAAACCTGACCTTCTTTTTATCAAACCTGATAGCATCTTTGTTACCAGCCTTCTTTTCAAATCTATTGATTCGAACAGAAAGCATTGCCATCTGCCATTTGATGTCAAGTTCTTCCAAATCCAACTTGCCAATTTGGTCAAAGTCTTCATAAGTGATCTGTTGTTGTGGATCACTTTCAGCAACAAAAGAGTGAAGAACATTTTCAAGAACATTGCCTGAAGCATCAGCAGAGGAAGAAGTAGTGGTATAACTAATAGAAAAAGGATACATTTGAATCACCGTTGGACCACGTTAGAATTTAGTGCTAGCAGCACTAATGAACGCTTGAGTGTGTAGGAGCACAGGAAACTCTTGAATCATAGCTAGAACAACCCTATCACATCAAATCTCAAGTGTCCTAAGCTCGTTATACAAATCATCAAAGCCGTAAGAAATCAAGACCACCCTTGTTTTAAGTGGTAATTGCCACCCTATGACCAGAAGGTGGTAGAGCTCTTAGAACTTCTGTTGCAGTCTTCATTATCTAGTCTTGCTTGCATTTGATTAAGTTGACTCAGCACCTTCTAAAACCTATCATATCCCTTGTGCAAACCCTCGGATTCAGATATCTTAAAGTCTGCAAACTCCTGCTTGAGCATTGACTTCCTCATTTTCTTTGACTCTTCATTCCCTCCAAATCTGGCTTTTACTGCCAACCTATATCCTTACATCATCACAAGGGGGGGGGGGGGGGGTGAGGATGGGATGTGTAAATGGGGGGTGCAGGCCTTTGGGTATTCCTCTGGAAGGAACTAAAGTAGAATAAGTTTCTAGCTTTTGTCTCTCCGCCGTTGGAGACAACAATTGTTCTTCCATAGTGACAGGAGGAAGAATCATTATGTTGCCTCTAGGATCTCTGCCGGTCCGTTTTCTGCTGTTTCCATGAAGAACAATGTTCCACAGATTGTGATCACTGTTCATTATCCAATATTCCATCTTCATTGCCCACGTTTTCAAACTCGTCCTTGTCTTCAAATAAGGAAATTTGGCATTACTAGCTGGAAACAGTGGTTGAAAATATATTATGCGGAATTGAGATGATTATTTTTAGAGGGTAGTGCGGAGTGGGGAAGTTTGTGACTCAAATACAGTTCAATAGTTGCCGAACAGAAATACTAGTTTGGATGTTGTTTTGGGAATGGAGAATGAAGATTCGGATGGTGATGGGTAACAGTAAACGGTGGTGGTATACGGTGAAGTCAATGTAAAGGTATTAAGGAGCAAAACAATAATTATCCTTCAACAGAGACTCTCTTTCCAGCTTCTGAAACTACCAACTTGTAGTCTCAGCCCGTAGAATAGATCTTTTAAGCCTTTGAAGGAAAGAGCACTAAATGTAATCAGAAGTAACTCTGTGAAGACCTCGAACATAACAATCTATTGTTCACTAAAGCGAAAAATAAACAATAGTGCATCAGAAGAATTACTAAAAACAATACTTTGATCCCTATGATCTTTTCTATTAATTGTAAAAACTGTTTCTTTATTGACAATCCCCCTCTTTTAAACCTAAAACCGTGTGTATCATTTATAGATATGAAACCTAAACAATTCTCCCTAAAATAACGTTTACTTGAGTCCCTATCTCATTACTTAAATCTCATGCTATCCATACTATCCATACTAGAACATATCCCAGAGTCACTACGTTACTCTACTAGGACTAATAATATAACCAGCAGGAACTATATACCTGCCAGTAGGAACTTTAATACTAACAGTAGCAATTACTCTACCAATAGGAACTACATACCTACCAGCAGGAACTAATAAATACAAATATACCTAACAGACATGAAATTCAAATTTTGGGTTTTACAGGGTCGGTTCCGGTTCGGTTCGGTTCGGAACCGCGGTTCTCGGTACATATGCTCACCCCTACCTTAAACGAGTTAGTTATGGTTCCAAATTTTAATGACAGAGACTACAATGTCATAAGTTTTCTTAGTAATTTTTCCATAACTTTGGTTAATGTTTTACTATTTTTAATAAAATACATAAAATTAACTAGTCACAAAAATATTATGTTTGCGCAACAGAAAGTTTGATTCTTGTTAAAATACTTAAAAATCTCAAAAAATTCTGCAATTCACAAAAGATTAGTAGACACATAGAACCTATACCAAAAAAGAGATTCATCATCTAATTTGTAAAATTGAGTGAGTTTTGATGTCCCAAAGTCGACCAAAAATCTGTCAAAAAAACCGAGTTTTGGCCACTTGTCTTGTAATGCCCATTTGACCAACCTAACTTTTCGTTTTGACTTGAAACCACTTGAAAGAGAAAGTAGACTCATAGAAATTAAACATAGACTCAAAATTAGTGTCTAAACACCATGTTATGACCAAGATAGGGCCTTCCAAAGTCTATACAAATTTCTGTTCAGATTCTGATTTAGATCATACAACGCTTTTTGACCTAGATATTTACACTTATGATTATATATATAACCCTAATTCATCAAAGCTCTTTTAATATGTTATCTTGGTGTTTTTTTATCATAATTAACTTTCTTTAATTTTAGTCACATTATGAGTTGAAAGAAAGAGTAAGAAAGTGATGAGAATAAAAATGAAATGATGGTTTTTACCAATACAACAATTTGTGAAGAACACCGCTAATTATAAGGACTCAAGATTCCAAAGGTTTCAAATAAAGATCAAAATAACCTTGTTTCTTAAGAGCTTGATAAGAAAAATAAATGGAGGCTAGGGTTGATGTGGAAAAAGATGAAGATAATGATGGAGGCTATCTAGGGTTTTATAAAATTTTGACACAAAGGAGAGGAGAAAAAGGGATAGGTTTTGTAGGATTTGGGAAATTCGAGTCAGGCTATGTGCTTTTTAAAAAAATGTCAGGGGCTGTATCGAACCCTGGTTACCCAACATACAAACCACACGCACTACCAACTGTGTTGCTATACCTTTTTTACACTTAATATTATGCTAAATTTATGTGTGACATGTTTCTTGTTGGTGCATTTAACCTTGTTATGTGTTATATATAAGACTCGGTAGCATTTGAGTGATTTTTAAGCTTCTTAATAATTTATATTATTACATTATTGTTATTATTACTAGGGGATAACACTATTTCGACTCAATTTATTTATTTATGGGCTATAATCACCAATATATTGTATTCGGTAGGTATGTACGATGCTTAATAATACATTTACAAGAATTAATTCAACGTTATACGAAAAACCTAAAGAGACTTCATAATGACCAACACAACTATTTCCATTAGCCACTCAAATAATGCTAAGAGTGGTGTATTTTTCTTTCATAGAGTGAGTTTTTGTATTCAGAAAGGAGTGAGAGCACAACTTGTGTCTAGACTCTCATCCAATTTTATATAAAAAAATTTATAATAATAATAATAAAAATAAAACATTAAAAAATTAAAAATGTTAATAATAAATTTATAGTAAAAAATTAAAAAGCAAAAAAAGTTAAAATTTTAAAAATTAAAATTAAAATAAAAAATAACGCATGGGCTAAATCCGTAATATCCAACAAACCACAAAGACCATATAATAATAACATATGAGGGTATTTATGTCATTTTAACCATCTAAACCATCACTTCACGGTCAAGTTAACATATTTAGTGGTCAATGGACCAAAATCATAACGGATCAAAACCACAGGGAAAACATCCGAAAAAAAATTTAAGGACTAAATCCGTGATACCAACAAACCACATGGACCATTTAAGTAGTTAACTATAAAAAACATTCAACGAAAGAATTAAAACGAGAGTATTAATCAGTAAACTTTAATTCACAAGGAACATATTCTAATGAAGTAAGTGCACTAAATTCAGTTCAATAAGTTATGCTCATTGCATAAGAAAACGTAACGCGTAAGTTTAACAGGTGTGGTTTTAACACAAAATTAACTCGATAATATAAACAGTAACATTAAATAAGCACTGACCAGTAAACAATAGTTCAATAGAGGCCAAAAAGGTCAACTCACTTACGGGAGTGTACATCACGTAACAATGATGGATGAGATGTTGGACACTCACCTCCATTTAAGAACAATAACACAATAGAGCCATTGTCGATTAATACGGTCCTTACAAATCTTTTAGCACACCACAATAAGGAAATATTGTAACAAATAACACTGCCCCGAAAGTATTACGCCATAAGTGTCACAAAGATACCCATGAATTCATAGGTAGTTATAATGAATGAAGCAACATTAACTTTCTGTAAGGGCGTGTTTGTTTAAAAGGTTTTGGTTGGATTGGTGTGAAAGTTATATATTTTGTTTTTTAATGGGTTGGGGGTGAGGATCGAGCATGGATGGAAAAAAGAGCATTGTCACTAGAGTTGGTGGTTTTAATGGTCTATCAATGTTGTCGTGTGGGGTCTCTTATTCGATCTCTCTATAATTCACTATATTTTGTAAATAAAATTTAATAAAATTATATTTAATATACGAAATAAGTTATTTTCTTATAATTATTATACATATAAGTTGTTGTGATATCTATCACCAAATCAGGGTAATCAGATTTGACTATTAACCCAACGTTCGTCATCTAGTTAAGGTGATGTGCATACGTGATTCTTGAAACTTAGAAAGTGAGAGATTTTAGGAGTTAAGTGGTTTAACCATATTATTCTCTCTAGTTGTGTTGGTCATTATGAAGTCTCTTTAGGTTTTTCGTATAACGTTGAATTAATTCTTGTAAATGTATTATTAAGCATCGTACATGCCTACCGAATACAATATATTGGTGATTATAGCCCATAAATAAATAAATTGAGTCGAAATAGTGTTATCCCCTAGTAATAATAACAATAATGTAATAATATAAATTATTAAGAAACTTAAAAATCACTCAAATGCTACTGAGTCTTATATATAACACATGACAAGGTTAAATGCTCCAACAAGAAACATGTCACACATAAATTCAGCATAATATTAAGTGTAAAAAAGGTATAGCAACACAGTTGGTAGTGCGTGTGGTTTGTATGTTGGGCAACCAAGGTTCGATACAGCCCCTGACATTTTTTTAAAAAAGCCACATAGCCTGACTTGAATTTCCCAAATCCTACAAAACCTATCCCTTTTTCTCCTCTCCTTTGTGCCAAAATTTTACAAAACCCTAGATAGCCTCCATCATTATCTTCATCTTTTTCCACATCAACCCTAGCCTCCATTTATTTTTCTTATCAAGCTCTTAAGAAACAAGGTTATTTTGATCTTTATTTTGAATCTTGAGTCCCTATAATTAGCGGTGTTCTTCACAAATTGTTGTATTGGTAAAAACCATCATTTCATTTTTATTCTCATCACTTTCTTACTCTGTCTTTCAACTCATAATGTGACTAAAATTGAAGAAAGTTAATTATGATAAAAAAAACATCAAGATAACATATTAAAAAGAGCTTTGATGAATTAGGGTTATATATATAATCATAGGTGTAAATATCTAGGTCAAAAAGTGTTGTTTGATCTAAATCAGAATCTGAACATAAATTTGTATAGACTTTGAAAGGCCCTATCTTGGTCATAACATGGTGTTTAGACACTAATTTTGAGTCTATGTTTAATTTCTATGAGTATACTTTCTCTTTCAAGTGGTTTCATGTCAAAACGAAAAGTTAGGTTGGTCAAATGGTCATTACAAGACAAGTGGCCAAAACTCGGTTTTTTGACAGATTTTTGGTCGACTTTGGGACATCATAACTCACTCAATTTTACGAATTAGATGATGAATCTCTTTTTTGGTATAGGTTCTATGTGTCTACTAATCTTTTGTGAATTGCAGAATTTTTTGAGATTTTTAAGTATTTTAACAAGAATCAAACTTTCTGTTGCGCAAACATAATGTTTTTGTGACTAGTTAATTTTATGTATTTTATTAAAAATAGTAAAACATTAACCAAAGTTATGGAAAAATTACTAAGAAAACTTATGACATTGTAGTCTCTGTCATTAAAATTTGGAACCCTAACTAACTCGTTTAAGGTAGGGGTGAGCATATGTACCGAGAACCGCGGTTCCGAACCGAACCGAACCGGAACTGGAACCGACCTTGTAAAACCCAAAATTTGAATTTCATGTCTGTTAGGTATATTTGTATCTATTAGTTCCTACTGGTAGGTATGTAGTTCCTATTGGTAGAGTAATTGCTACTGTTAGTATTAAAGTTCCTACTGGCAGGTATATAGTTCCTGCTGGTTATATTATTAGTCCTAGTAGAGTAACGTAGTGACTCTGGGATATGTTCTAGTATGGATAGTATGGATAGACATGAGAAGTAATAGATAGACTCATGTAAACGTAATTCTAGGAGAATTAGTTTAGGGTTTCATATCTATAAATGAAACCACACGGTTTAGGTTTGAAAAGAGGGGGATTGAACAATAAAGAAACAGTTTTACGATTAATAGAAAAGATCCATAGAGGATCAAAGTATTGTTTTTAGTAATTCTTCTTTAGCACTATTGTTTATTTTCCGCGTGAACAATAGATTGTTTTGTTAGAGTCTCTCACAGAGTTACTTTTGATTACATTAGTGCTCTATATCCTTCACAGGCTTAAAAGATCTATCTAGGGCTGAGACCTACAAGTGGTATCAGAGCCTGGAGAGAGTCTCTGTTGAAGAATAATTACTGTTCTTGCTCCTAAACCTTTACAATGACTTCACCGTATCCCACACCACCGTTTACTGTACCATCACCATCCGAATCTTCATTCTCCATCCCAACAACATCCGAACCAGTATTTTCTGTGGCAACTACTGAACCTGTATTTGAGTCACAAACTTCCCACTCCGCACAACCCTCTCAAAATACTCAGCCTCAATTCCAGCAATATAATTCAACCACTGTTTCCAGCAGTAATGCCAAATTTCCTTATTTGAAGAAGGACGAGTATGAAACGTGGGCAATGAAGATGGAATATTGGATAATGAACAGTGATCACAATCTGTGGAACATTGTTCTTCATGGAAACAGCAGAAAACGGACTGGCAGAGATCCTAGAGGCAACATAATGATTCTTCCTCCTGTCACTATGGAAGAACAAATTGCTGTCCAACGAGAGACAAAAGCTAGAACTATTCTACTTCAGTCTCTTCCAGAGGATCACATGGCTGACTTTCATCATCTTGATGATGCTAAGGATATCTGGTTGGCAGTAAAAGCCAGATTTGGAGGGAATGAAGAGTCAAAGAAAATGAGGAAGTCAATGCTCAAGCAGGAGTTTGCAGACTTTAAGATATCTGAATCCGAGGGTTTGCACAAGGGATATGATAGGTTTCAGAAGGTGCTGAGTCAACTTAATCAAATGCAAGCAAGACCAGATAATGAAGACTGCAACATGAAGTTCCTTAGAGCTCTACCACCTTCTTGGTCACAGGTGGCAATCACCCTTAAAACAAAGGGTGGTCTTGATTTCTTAAGCTTTGATGATTTGTATAACAAGCTTAGGACACTTGAGATTGATGTGAAGGGTGGTTCTAGCTATGATTCAAGAGTTCCTGCTGCTCCTACACACTCAGCTTTCATTAGTGCTGCTAGCACTAATTCCAAGTGGTCAACTGCTGATTCCAAATGTCAACCTTCTTCTGTTAGCTATACCACTACTTCTTCCTCTGCTGATGCTTCAGGCAATGTTCTTGAAAATGTTCTTCACTCTTTTGTTGCTGAAAGTGATCCACAACAACAGATCACTTATGAAGACTTTGACCAAATTGGCAAGTTGGATTTGGAAGAACTTGACATCAAATGGCAGATGGCAATGCTTTCTGTTCGAATCAATAGATTTGAAAAGAAGGCTGGTAGAAAATTCAAGTTTAATAACAAAGATGCTGCCAGGTTTGATAAAAAGAAGGTCAGGTGCTATCAATGTTCAGAGTTGGGACATTTTGCAAGAGAATGTACAGGGAAGAAGGTGGATTCAAAGACAAGGTATTCTCAATTTAAGATCAAAGAACTGGATAAATCAGAAGAACCAAAGGCTTTGGTGTCAGTTGATTCAATGCTCAATTGGTCAGACCACGAAAGTGAAGATATGGAGAAAGGTGCTTCTGAAGTCTATGGGATGATTGCAGGATATGGGGATGATGCTGTTATTCCTGCTGTTGATGCTGCTGATGGAGTTAGTACTGATGGTATTTTTGCTGATGGTGTGTTTGTTGCTATTCCGCTCCGATAAAGAGACCAAGAGTTACGTTATGGTGTCATATCAGAACATATAAAAAAGCAAGCGGAAGACTTTATTAATCAAAATACCAAGTCATAAAATAAAATGACTTTCAACAGTATTAAATTTCAACAAAGTCAAATAAAAGAAATCTTCAAAATGAAAGGTCTTAAAACATAAATCCAAATAAAAAAGATTCTTCTAAAGGTGGGTCCACTAAAAGCTCCTACTATCAACACTCATATCCCAGCTTCTCGCTTAGTTCCTGCCGCAGGAAAAGAAAACGCGGCTGAGCTAACGCTCAGTGAACAGATATAATAATAATTATAATAATAATAATAAACGGAAATAAAATGAAGGTTTGAACGAAACGGATCCTGAGAATCTGCTAAACAAATGTCATACAAAATATAAAGCGATAATTAAGAATTAAGGATAACAAATGAGTGCCCACGAGCTCGAAACAAAAGTCTAGAGCGTGCCACACGCTTAGACTACATAATCCAACATAAATCGTATCATATCATATCATATAAAATTGTACATGGGAGCTGCAGACTCCAGTGTACCCTACAAAATGTGAAATGGGTGTATTGCACACACACAACCATTCACCTGAACTGAACGGAACAAATTACCTAGGATGCATCCATACGCTCCCTGCAAAACAAAGTTATATCCGTGTACACAAGCACTATGGCGAGTGTACGAACATATATAATCAAATCATAATAAGTGCACATACAAAAAGGAACGCCGTGGACTAATCACACCGCCACAGATAGTGTCATGCCATTGGTGCATCAATGACATGGTTATGGTACCTCCTTGACTAGATACAAATAGCTCGGGCAAAGATTTACGCAAACTGAACAAGTTACCAATAATTCAATCAAGATAACGGATCTAATATCATATTCAAACAAAAATAAAAGGAATCATGAATGCGAATATCCAATCAAACAGAATATCAACGAATATCAATGAGTCATAAGTACGGATAGCAAATCGGACGAAATATCAAACGAATCAAAGTAGCTAAAACAAATGAGAAACAAGTCATGAGATGTCTTTACTAAAAGGATAGAATATCTGTACCTTAACGAATACGCAATCGAAGAGAAATGAACACAAAAGCAAGAGATCACAACACCTTTACCTAATTTACAAGAATCCATGATTACATATTATTATCTATCTTATTTCATAAGTTTATTACTTAATCTTATCATTTAAAACGCTTAAGATAACTAAATTAGAGTTTTTCAAATTTCCAGAATCTGCCAATATTTTCAAGCAAGTTTCCCGATGTTAAAGCCCATTAAACGACCTCCAAAAATTCTACAAAAAATCACAGAGGTTCCCACATGTTTCTAGTATGTCTATGAGTTTTGGTGGATTTTATTTCCATGTTTAAATACCCCTTTATCCCTTGTCACCAAAACTGATCCCGAAATTGATCTGACAGAACCTTCGAAAAGTTAACACGTAAAAACCTTACTTAGACAATCAAAAAATTCTGAAAAATTCATGGATGTAGCACATATCTTGAAGATTTACCAAATCAAATTTTAAAGTCTAACTCCTTACGGTTTGAGAATTAAAAATCAAACACTACAACTGAAATTTTCGGCCAGAATCTATAGTTTTGACACTTAATCTTATAAAATCTAAAAATTAACATTCCCGGCCTCCAATTATACTATAATCAATTATACTCATTGAATCTGTCACGCCTTAAGTGGTGAATATGGAAGATCCATAATCATCAATAAGAAAACAAT